>CM057809.1:23831987-24006987 GCA_030067965.1 Latrodectus elegans | reverse complement strand
GCCCTTAAAACTAATCTAGAAGTTTTAATCTCTACTAATAAGAAATATAGGTCTGTTTAATACATATAAGTATACAATTATAAACTCACAATTGCGGGGCAAATTTGTAATCACATCATGTACACTGTTTTCCACTCAAATTGCCACACAAAGAAAGACAAGAGATATCGAAACGAAATTTATTTTGTAAATAATATGTTGATCAAGTATCAAATGATTAAATTTATAGTCTTTAGTGAAGTACGGACCTTGCCAAAATCAGTAGCAAAGTTAGCCGCCATTGTTGGAGATAACCATAGCTACACTCCTCGACATTAACTCAAAGAGGCTTTGAAAGTGTTCTAAGAGTACATCACACCAAGCAGGTTCCATATTTTGCCGAAGTTGATCTGGTGTGGCAGCTGGGAGTATAATCTGGGTCAGTCGTTGAACAAAAATGAACCACATATTTTCTTTCGGTGAAAGATCCGGACAATGAACTGCGCAGTAAGGCATTTCAATCTGTAGATTGCCGAAGAAACCTTGGACATGTATGGTCATGCATTATCCTGTTGAAATATGTCTGTGGGCAAGTATTTCATTTGATAGTCATGTGTAGAACTCTTACAGCATATCAGTAAGTTGTTATTTTTGCACCAGCATACTTTCCTGTACCTAGCCCCATGTTTGGGCTCTACCAGTTTGATAAAAGTAGCCTGAATGAGTCTTCGTGAATTTGAAGCGAGAATCAAGAGGAAGACCCCAATGTTTGGCCCCCACCCCACATATATAATTTTCCTTGGAGGTCATTGCGACCACGCTCAGTTTTAAGATACCCCAGCCACTATTGAACAAGACGGATCTTTAGTTAATCTGGGATTCGAACTCATTACATTCTTATAAAGAGAACGACGCCCAAGAGAACCAGACCTCCATAGCTCCCACAGTACTAAGTCTATGAATTTTTTATACTCAGTTTTGTTACCCATCATATGTATGATCCAGGAATAGTTTTTCAATATAATTATGACAGCAAGCATAGCGGTGAGAGTTTGCTCTGGTTGTCTCCATGTTTTTCCGAAAATTCCTGGGCCCCCAAATTCATTGAATTTTTTCACTTTGAGAAGGTATGGAACAATATATGCAAAGCTCTTCGACACCGTGAAATAATTCATTCATTGAACAGAATTTGCAGCGATATTTTGCAAGACAAATTCTTCAACCGATCAACGACAGGAACAAAAATCTATGTTTATATGTGCTAAAAGAGGATAAATGCGTTATTAAATCTCCCAGTTCGTAAAACTGTTCTTTTTAAATAACTCATCCTATCAACCTATTTTTCTGATAGCGTAAACATTTGTTTTTAATACATGCACATCATATATAGTGACATTCATATATATATATATATATATATATATATATATATATATATATATATATATATATATATATATATATATATATATATATATATATATATATATATATATATATAAGGATATTTGTAGCTTGTAAAATTTAATGTAATTTTTTGTGTGAAATATATTTTATTATTTTTAAGAGTCCTTTATGTGGATAATTCTCTATAAATAGGAAAATATCTCATAGTTGCTGAACCATATTTTATCAAGACAAAGCATTTGTAACACTTAATTAATGAAATGCTTTGAATTCAATGTACCGCTTATCTTCTGATGAGAAACTGTAGACGGTGCTCATCGAAACATCTGAAGCAGAGCCATTTCAAGCGCATCACGTATAAAAACAATTATACATCAAAAGAACCGTATCGTAGCGACATCGCGACGAATTTTGTTTTAAATGAATCCTGCTGCTGTTATGTTGCCAGAATAATAAAACAGTAAAAGCGAACTATAAAATGTTTTTAATTACCGAACGAGAGTAATTTGAGCGAGTAATTGCGTGCTATTCACCAATCTTTCTAAGTAGGCGGTATTTTCTAGGGGCTTTTGTGAATGTAACTTGCCCGATTTGTGATGCGTCAATAAGTCTGTTAAGTTGATATCAAGCGTTAGTAATTACCTGCAGCCCAGTAACATGTATACCATGTCTCTAGAGCTTACCTTTTAATTTCACAGAACGCTTGGTCAGCGTATAAAGTACTTGGATTTCTCTTCTGAAATGGTTATTTGCTGTAGAAAGTGGTATTGCTTAGATACATATTTTAAAGTGATAGGTATACTTTAAGTGCAATACATTTATAATAATATAAATTGTATCAGATACTTTGATTTTAATGCTGTAAATTTTTGGGTAACACACAAATATTTTACGATCCAGCATTTAAATGAATATATATAATGTTTTACAGAAAGAATATAATACAGTAAAATTAATATAAAGCAAATGTTTGAATATTTGTCCCAAGCACATGAATAATCGCATAAAATTAGTTATTAATAGTATAAATATATTTGAAGCAGAGTTATATGCTTTCATATACACTTCAAAATTGAATGACTTTTTCTTAGATACTCCCTATATAGTTCATGTTAAAATTATTCAATATCTTAATGAAAATTTAAAAACAAATTAAGCAGTTGAAAAAATATACATTATATATATTTCTAAACTTAAACTAAATGAAAAATATCACATAGTTCGAATGTAGGAAATTTACACTAAAACTATTTAGAGAAATATTGATTCTTTATAAAATTACGTTTAATAATATCAAATGTGAAATTAAAGTAGTGTGTCCTGCATCTTTAATATAATTCTCTAGATGAATATTCCAAAGAATAATTGCCTCAAACCATTTATCTTTACAAACTGATTAAAACCTGTATTTATAAATTCCATCTGAAACCTATATTTTTTTTATTTGTTGGAGCGTCACGAAGTTGTATGCACGTTTTATTTACAATCCTGGTTCTAGAAGTGATGTGTGATTGTCATTGTAAGGAATTTAAGGGTATTTTTAATGATTCTGAGACGCACTTCTGTTTTTACAGTTCAGTAAACTTACGGAAAACTCAATAACATTATAGTTTCTTCATATTTAATTCCTCATGTAGAAATTTATACATAATAGTTTATTCAATCTTAAGTTTCTTCTGTATCATTTGAGATAAATGGCGCGATTACTATTGATTCATATTTTCCGAATAATAACCACATTGTCAGGTCTACAGCTCATATTGAATTTTCAGAGTATTTTACAACCTAAAGAAAATTGCGACATTTGTGAAATTTTGTAAACTATCCTAATATAGAACCCCGAGATGGGCTTAAATTTCCGAATGTTAATTGTAGACATTGAACTGATTTCTATTTATTTATCATCATTTTAATATCATAAATATGATAATGTTCTTGCGTTGACTCCGTGCTTCCATTTATCTAAAATTCTCGTGGCCTTAAATTACTTTCACTTAGCTAATAAAATTGTCTGCTAGAATGAAATAGTTTACATTTTCCAACTCAAACCTTAATTTTAATCACTTCTAATCTGTTTACCTCATAAACTCTTTCTTTTGAAACAGTGTTTGTGTAAATCATTGGGATAAAAATAATTCTCAACTTATATATTATCTTTTTATCGAAATATTTTAATTAAGAATGGAAAAAAAGAGATAAAAGACAAAATAGTAGTTAAAAGCTTCCAGTAAGTGAAGGAATATTTTACCTAAACTGAAATGATTGACAGAAATGATGATAAATTACTAAGCTGAAAATTAATTTTATTTACATTCTGTAAAAATAAATGGAATAATTTCATATTTCTAGATTCAAAATAATCTCTTTATGCTTCAAAATGCTGAGTTATCTGACTTTATTATTCAGTTAAAATGTGTAAAGAACAAACATTGAACAAATATCAATTAATGCTTAATGGATATACTTTCTAATGATTTTCATACAAAATTCACTGAATGTATAAAGCCATTACCTATTTTGAAGCTATCTATTCATTATTCATCGATTGGACTTAAAATCATTATCTGCTTTGATTCAAGATTACAGCATTATTATCCAGTTTGATCCAAAATTACTAGGTCATTATCCGCTTTGAAATAACATGTTCACAGTTTACTGGATTGATATTTTCTAGTCATGGGAATCTCGAATTTTGCAGTGACTAGAAATAGGGAATTTAAATAATAATTTAAATTTTTAACATAACACATTCCTATAAAGTTAAATAGAGTGTCGCATTTGTCTCTCTAATTAAATATAAATTCTTTGAAATATTTCAAATACATTTCCTAATATAAATTGTGCAATGTCAAATTTTATTCATTTAGTTAAATAATGTTCAGTTATGTCTGTTTATCAAGCATTTATTTTTTTTTCATTTTTACTTTTTACATAGTTAATAAATGATAATAATTGTTCTTACAACTAATACATTTATATATACACGATAGAATGAAATTCAGTTCATACAATAAAGTTATATTAGTAAAATTATACTATCCTCATTCTGCATCCGAGAAAAATGTGCTTCCCTAATGACTCCCAAATGATAAGGACGAAATGTTATGAACTCTGGAAAATGATTCTAATGGGATGTATGCTTTTGAATAATAAATAGAATGAAAGTATAATAATATTTGTGCATGATAATGTGATATGCTATATTTTAAAAATATCTATTTGATGAAGCATAACGAATGATATACATTATTTGAAAAATAATTTATCATGTAATTACTAATATTTATAAATACTTAAAACGTCATATCCTTTCATTGTAGAATCATTTGTTTTCTCTCTTTAAAATACTGTAATGTTGTATTACATGTTTAGTTTCATGTTATTCATCATTTGTATTCCCACAAAGTTTTTATTTTTCTAAGAATTTGTGAGGAAATAAGAATGCTCTAATACGTATTTAATTTTTCAAGTAAATAGAAAATTGATAAATACAAAAAATGTAATTTAAATTTTAATGGTTATTTACATACAGTGATTTTTATCATATTAATAAACCATGTAAATATTAAGAGAAAGAGGACACAAGAAAGAAGCAATTATTAATTCAATGATATCTTGAAATTATCCATCAGATACAGTTTTTATAATAGAATCAAAATGTCTTATCTCATTTGACAATTCTTTCATTTCTAAAATCATTTCGAGAAATTTTTCTCATAACCAAACGTAATTTGAAGAAAAGTTTTCTTAACATGATGACGCACCAATCCATAAATACATTTTTAAGAAGTCTCTTTTGAGTATCTTAATTTTATATAACAATATGAAAATATTTTACAGATTTCATCGAAAATGATATTTTTTATTACAAATTGAATTTGGATTATATGAAAAAAAAAGAAAACAAAAGCATTTACTAAAAAGAGAGAGAGAGCCTTCATGTTCTTTCCTATATTAATTTTAGTATAGTAAATTAAGTAGGACTTTATTATTTGATTGATTCTCCAATAGAGCACTTTTTACTTTGTTATATAATGTAGCTTTATACATATAAAACGTAACAAATACAATAAACTAAAATGTAAATCGAATGAAATTTAGCAACATTTTTTGAAAAACACTCAGCGAGAATTTTATGTAAAATTGCTTAATGCTATGATGAAAAAAAAATTACTTTAGACTCCTCATCGTCTATACCTAGAGCTACACATAGGAAATTCTAATTGGTTTTGCTCGTTTTGAATTCTTGGTCCGATTCCAGATTCTTAGAAAAAAAGTTAGAGAATTCTTAGAAGAAAAGTTTACATAGATTAATCAACGTTGCACAAATGTTTGACTGTGTTTAAAATTTCTCTAATTATTTTCTTAGAATTTACAAATAATGCATCATATATTGTTAATGTAATTTTTTCTAACTTCACACGAATTGCACAATCACTGAAATTTCAAATAATTGCCCTCTTCTTCATATACTGCATAACATTCACCCATAACCCGAAGTTTTGGATAAGAAAACAGGTTCTAATTATGTAGGGAAATGTTTCCTTATGCATTATCATAATTATATACTCATACCAATTAGTGAGCATCATAGTGAGAATATTTCATCAATCACATTAATGTACAATATATATGTGTAGAAGCAAAAAAATTCAATATACATATAAAGTATGGAACAAAAAAATCCTTATACACTATTATGATTAACTATTTATGGCCCTTTTCTAAATTATTAATATCTATTTCATGTTAGTCTTAATTATTCACTTAATAGAACTGCTACAACTGATATCTAGATGTAGATACCTCTCTTGATAACTATAACGAGATAAGCAAATGCTTAGGTAATAATCCTAAAATGAATTATAAAACTATATTTAGACATGATGACATGAAGTATAACGTAGACTAAAGTATTGAAACCAAGATCACTAAACAAGATAGCAAAATGATTAACAAATCACGATATGTGAATGTTGTGATTACCATTTCTGAGACTCCATATATCATTACACAAATTTTACGATGTTTTATTTACCAATATTTTATTTCTTAATCAATTAAGCACAGTCTATTTGTTTCTACCTGTTTTAATTTTATTTTTGAAATCCTTACCTCATGTTTTCTATTAAATATTATCAATTTTGAAATTTATTAATTATTTTCTGTAATAAAATGATCATGAGTACTCGAGATTAACTATATTTAAGTGCGTTTAAATATTCCTATTAGCGAAGAAAGATACTAAAGAAAAATACTGTCTTGTAACTAGTACTTTGAAACTGATATTTTTTAATGCAATCGCATGCTTTTATTTCCAGAAATAAAATTAATCACAACAAATTAAATAAAAATATATATTCACATAATATATATAACTTTTCTCTCCTATTTGGCTGTTATATAATTTTACATTTACCTGCGTTGTGTGGGTGTGTGTTGTTTATTTCTTAAAATTGTTTGTTAATGGTATAAGCAAAACTAAACACGGTGGCCTAATTTCCCATATGGGGGCCAAGAGATACAGTGTCTATATTTGTTTTCAAGACCGATTACCTTGGGATGTATTGTATATGCCCTGGTTAGGTGGCCAACCTAACTTAAAACCCCAGTGTTTAGTTCCAAAGCACGCTTCGTACTCAATTTTATATTCCCCTGAGGGTATAAAAGGCTGTGTAGTCCTTCCGAACCTCGGACCTGTATATATATATATACATAATATATATATATATATATATATATATATATATATATATATATATATATATATTTATATATAAGAATGTTAAATAACACAAGAGTGATTTATTTACAAATGTGAGTGAACAATAACTATGAATAGGAAGAGAGGAAAAAAAAGTGACAAATATTTCGTAAAGCAAAATTTTAAGAAATTTGAAAGCATATAATAATTACATTTCTGATAGCACAATGCATTAAAATAGAAATATGAGGAAATCGCGACAAAAATGAAATATTCATTTTGCCGCTTCTTTCTCTCTTTATTTGTTAGTATTCTCAACAAAATCAGCAATAACTTACGCCAGCTCAACAAAAATATAAAATTACAATATTGAAATAAATGAATTCTACGATTCTAGATACCGTTATTTCGATTACCTTTGAATTTGGATAATATTCTGAGAATTTATATCTTTTCCATTTAAGTAAATTAGAAAAAAAAAGATTTCTTTTGCAAGTAATCATGATATGAAATTTTATTTCATAAAAAAATGGAATGTAATTTTTTGAATATCAAACTCATACACATTGTGATGCACTCTTTCAAGTAAAACATCAGGGGTGTGGGTGAGCTTGAATTATATTATTTTTCTTTATTTTCCAGACTTCTAAAGTATTAGCTGCGTATTCCTTTTCTCTAATGCCTATTGTGGAATCCCAAACGGAAGCAGGGATGCGGCAAATTACATTCTCTAGCGATGAAAACCCATCCTTTCATTTATTTTCGAAATGTCTCTGTCAGCTGTCTTTTCAAAGCTGACGGTGCAGGGGTGGTTAGTTGACAGTGGTGGGTAAGGGCAAGTTCCACCTTCACTTAGCCTCTTCTGAATTTACTACTTCTGTGAACAATAGCAAAGCATGCAGTCTTAATTTGTAAGGATTCTTTCCCGGACTTCAGAATGCACATATTTTTAAGGTTTATCAAGGCCGCTAGGAACAAAAGCGTCTCGTCGTCCATGAAATAATGTATCACAGTGTTTTTTTTTTCTTTACAGTGCTGAATAGTCAAGAAAATTTTTATTTCGTAACTAGATTTAGTCTTTGTAAAGATTTTATCAACAAAATAGAAGTGTATGTATCTTCATATAAATATATATGTTACATATATTTTTGAAGTTTAGAAAATTAAATTGAAATATAATATTTATTGAAAAATTGCTATTGAATAAATATATTAATAAGCAAAGTTAGGACAGTAAAATTCTGAATATTTTTACAGTAAAAACAATTTATATAATGAATTACAAACGGAATTTATTGAATTTAGGTTAGAATATTTAAGAAAAATGAATAATTGTATATATATATATATATATATATATGTATATATATACTATTTTCCTTACATTGATTTTCTATCCATAAAATATAAATTTTATGAAAACTTTTGTATTAAATTTATTGAAATATTTCACTAATTTTATTCTAAATTACTTAGTGAAAAATATTTTTTTCATTTACTTGCATTTGTACAGTTTTAGAAAAATCAGCTGTGATTGAAATGGATTTGATTGTTATATATCATGGGAACCTTTTCACCCACGCTATACATTTGAACAATTTTTGAATAAAAATCACCATAAAACCTTAATAATCTTCAGGAAACAAAATTAAAATTTCAGAATATTTTTACAAAAGAACTAAAAATATCTGAATATTACTTTCTGAAACACCAAAAATTATAACCACTACTCAACTCTTGAATTCATTTCTGAAATTTTTTCGTCACAGTTTTCCCTTAAGAAATATTTTTATTTTTAACTGTTATTAATTTTTCGTTTTGTTTTAGAATTTTCAATTAAAGTGAACTCATAACACTCCAAATTAACTTACATAAGAAAAATTTTCAGGTCGCTGATTTTAAGCATAAAACGTTTAATTATTTATGGGATACAGGATAACTCATCTTATTTGTTATATTTTGTGATGCACTGATATGATATTCCTAATATTTCCTTTTTCGTTATATTTAAGGCAATTATTCAAGACTCAATAGTTTATCATATTTTAATCATTGAACAGCTGCAGTTAAAAGTAGGATTAGGAAAATCTCTATTAAGTATAAAAATATTTTTAAACATTTTAATTAAATTTATTGAAAAGAAAAGTATTTAAATGTATTGACACATACAATGCTAAAAATAATCAGTCCTAGAAGACTTTTAAGCAGTTAAAATTATTTTTGATAATCATAAAAGACGTAATTTATTCTTGTGTAGATAGTTGATAATGTATAAAGGAGAACAACATATAAAAGGGAATTTCTTTGTTAATCTAAGAAAACCTAATATTTCTGTGCGATAACTATTTGATTAGAATAAGATCTTTTTAGCAATGCAAATTTTGCTCTCATATTTTGAAGCATAAGTCATTTATTGTTCATACCACTTATTTTCTAGATAATGATAACGAAGAAAAAGTTAGATCTAGGCTATAAAATTTTATAAATAAGGATCTTTAGAAAATTGAAACGTTAAGTACTAAAAAATGTAAGCCAATGCATTAGTATTTCTGAATGAAAATAATATGTTAAAAGATCCTTGTCAATCAATTTTCATGACGTCCAAACTATTTCAACATTATTTACTAAATACAAGGAATTAATAATACTTTTATGGTATAGAATGATAAATATCTTCTAAAGAAGAGAGAAAAAGTAATTTGGTATGAGTTTAGTGAAAATCAAGAAGTGTTCTCAATTTTTTTTCTATGTGTCTGTTTATGAAAATTAAATTGATACCAACTCACTGCGAAGCAGAAAATCAAAAGTCTGTTCATCTTGATAATTGCAAGGAATTATGGAATGTGATTCTTCAATTGAATGAGTGCAGCTATGAATTTCCTATTATAAGATACAAAATTCTTAAACAGTGATGCTGTTTTGGATTCTATTGTATGTACTACAGACTTTATTTTTGAAGAAAATCCATTTCTTCTCTCATGATTATTTCGAGTATTTATAAAAGTTCATTTTGAGCAACGTTTATGCTATATGTGTGAATCATATTTATAGTTCTTTCCTCGTAACTTTTCACTTCTTAAAAATTGTAGTTTATATTTTCCATTTCTTGAATATTACTTGCATGTGGATTATGAATTTGTCCCTCACTGTAGGTAATTCAAGTATATTTATCAATTTTAAATCGCAAATTTTCCTTAAATGAAACTTTAAAAAATATAAGACACATATTTTGATATCAAAAATTCATTTCAACGTAATTTTAAAATTTTTTAATTTTCATAATAGATGAAAAAAAATTAGTTTGTAAATACCGTGTAGTCTACATCTGCAGATACGAAAATTATAAATTGTTTTAAAATTAGTCGAACTAGAATTACATTATACTGCAGTAGTCATCCAATTTCTCAACATTGAATTAGTTGTAGTCATGATAACCGAAAGGAAAAATGTGCTTATTTCCATGGTAAATGTGAGATAAGTGATAGTAATATGGATTTACATACAAGCAACTATGAATCTGGTAATGAAATTGCAATGCTTCAATAAAATTACTTTATACAATGTTTAAACATAACCAGGACGTCTTGCATAGCAATAAATACACTAAATGTTAACAAGCTGAATTTGAATTGTAATGCTAGTCAGCAATTAATCAAATACTACCAAGCCTAATGTTTGTTTACTTGATTTGAACTGTTATGTTGAGTTTGGGTTAAAGATGTAGTTAAGAATCATCAGTGTCTTTTGTGAAACATTATTCTTTAAAATTGAGGATCTTTGGGGTTTTCATACAAGTTGAAGGTAGCAAAGCAAATAAACTTTATATCACACAAGATTACTGAGCATCATGATTTGTGAAATACCGATCATCTGCAGCATCCTTTGTTGATTAGCACAGATGTTTCTCAGAATGGCATTAAAATAATGTACTACAGCTTGTGTTTCGATTTTCTTTTATGAGTTATATTCAGTGAAGATCATTGTAGATTAAGATCAAAAGCCCACCTCATTCCACAAGTCTTTTTCCAGTAGTTAAAACCTAAGTCTTAAGTAAATAAATTTAAACTTTAGTAATATTTGATAAGGGTATCTGGGCATAAGACGCATAAAAAAAGTTCGAAGGAAGAAATTAAACACCGGCTTACCGGACAACATTAAACATTTTCAGGCATTTCACTGTATGTTAAAAATATTTAATTATTCATTACTATAAACTATCTTATGAATAATGCTTTCAACAACTAGCCCTAGCATTCTAAATGCAAATGTCTTATTTAATTCCTTTAAAAAACTTTTTGTTGTTATGCTGTATAACATTCTCCCAATGTTTCATTATGATTTTTGTTAAGTATAAAAATCCACTCATTTCATAATTTAAATCTAGTAATGAAATTTTAGAATTGATATTTAGAATTTAAATATTCACGTTAATTAAGTATATATGAATTAAATACTTATATTTAATAAGAAATATATATACTTCATTTTGTCTTACAACTATTTATTTTTATAAATAAATCATGGATAACGTATTAGACTTTTCAAGAATTTAAGTCTTAAAGACATTAAATTTTACACGCATTTCTATAATATTCATCTATTTTATTGATATACTAAATCATTGTTCTTTTCAAATAGGCTTAAGTAAAAGAAAAGTTATTGAAATTATCATCTTTTACGTAATTCTTGATTATTTTTTTCAGCAATGCCCGATATGGAAAATTTCTTTAGAATACATTTTAAAAATAAATGTTCTATCTAATGAATGTCTTATATTAAATCCAGGATGATAATTCTTTTAATAAATATAGGAATATTGGTTTAAATTGTGCGACTGTAAGTAGCTGTGAAAGAAATGTAATATAAGAATAGAGCTTTGTGACTTTTTAAATGTACTGTTTTAATTTATGTATAAAAATGTAAAGCAAGACATTTATAACAGATTATAAAAACAAAAAAATAAATTACATAAATTTTAACTTAACCGGGAGTTACTGAGACCAACATTGTCAACGATATTTCACTTGCTAAATTCAACCAAAGCTGGTTTCGTCGTTCATGGGCTCAGGTTAACGAACAGCGTAGGGTAACGAACTGGAAAAAAAGTTAATAGTGAATGTTTCGCCCCTATGGCAACCATCTGCAGTCTCATTCCATCTTGTTCTTAAATTGTTTTTTTTTTTTTTTTGTTTTTTATATCACCACTTGAAAGGGATCATTTACCTACTCTTCATTCGTTAATTTGGTAGATTGGGTTTTCCTTGTGGTTAATATTTCTTATATTTTAACATGTGTTCCTACACATAATAATTAATTTTAAAAATAAAGTAAAGGGTGTTTCATTTTTCTTGTCACATACTGCACATATTTCAAAAACTTATATATATTTGAATAATTCAATTTTATAGGGTAGTTAAATGCAATCACAACAAATGCTAGTCACATTAATATAATACTTATTTGTAATGCACTATAAATTTAAACTTTTCTTGAAGCATATAATAAAACCACCAAAAATACATTAATTTATAAATTCTAATACTAATGATCTTACAATATATATATATATATATATATATATATATATATATATATATATATATATATGTCTTGCATTTCATAAATATATCGAATTTTTGTTTTTAAGCAATACATTTGAAAAGTATATTACATTCATTACATAAATTATAAAATAAAAAAGAAAGTAAATACACAGAAGCCAATATTCGCTTGTTCCTTTGAGGGCAGTAGAGTTAGGAATAATGAGTTCCTGTACAAGTATCGGCCTCTACTCCTGATAAATTATTTTAAAATTACTGAGCGGTTACAGTTTCTCTTTCCTGATAGCTACGGTGATAGTAATAAAAAGTTTTACAATAGGAAAGCTCCTGTTGTAAAACAGTTAAGCTATCACTTATAGTGTTTGTTTCCAAAATAAATATATTCATTTATGACTAATATTTTTCAAATCAAATACTGAAAATATTTTACAATGAACATTGATAATCAAGCATAAATCATTTTTCTTGTATTTAGAAAAATAGTTCTGATTTTCATGAATGTAAAAATTTTAATGAAATTTTTATTAAGTAATTAAAGGACAGCCTTCAAAATACAATTAATAATTCTAACCTTACAATACCCTAGGAATCAGTCTTAACATTTATTCCTTTGTAAACACTAATGAAATACATTTAAATATTGATATTTCTTGATGACACATAATGAACCTATATTTAATATCTGGTAATAATAATTATGGATTTATTCAGCGTAACATATAAATTATTACTAGATGACATACTATTAATTATTGTTTATCCCACTATATATATATATATATATATATATATATATATATATATATATATATATATATATATATATATATATATATATATATATATATATATATCGCGTTTTCTTTAGTCATTGAACTCCTATTTAAATAAATAAGTACTTTCATTTTTATTAAAATAATTCATAATATTTTCGATTATTATTTTCATTACTATTCTTTACAACTTTAAATCCGTGTATAAATTAAAAATCATATTATTATTTTTATTAGGTGTCAGAAACAGAGTGAATTTATCTCAGATTAAATTAATTTAATGGGGCATTGTTTTTAAAGAAATTAATAATCGATAGTTATATGTTCATTTGCTCTACTTTAGTAAAAATTCCAACAAAGCGTTAGTATACAATTTGAGTTATCTCATGTGAGTTATCAATGGTGTTGCGAAAAGTTTCAACTAACTTTACTTTTAAATAATCATGCATTTTTCTAACAAAATGATAATTTATTATGGTAATTGGTATACATTTCATTTACCTTCTTACTGATTTTCTTTTAATTTATCGGGCACCATTTCTTCCTCTTAAGTAACAGCTAAAGTTTTTATACAACTATTGTTCTTTTTTGGTGTTTTGAAATTGCCAATTTATAATTAATGTCGGAAAACTCTATTCTTTACTTTTTAGTTTTCTCCTCCAGATGTTAAAATTATTACTTAGTTAAATAATTAATAACATGAGAATATATATGGGCTTCATGTTGGGATGTATGTATTAAGTACGTAATTTCTAGCTTGAATAGTATTAGAAAAAATATAGGAGTAATAACTTTAGAGTATTTCATATTAAAAATGAAGCAATTACAAGAAAATCCAATTGTGGATGCAAAGATGTATGTCTTATTAATCCATTATCAGGAAGTCAGTTTTATTCTTTTAGTAAAATAATGCACATCATGTTTATTGTTCATTGATTAAAAAAATAATTTCATATTTATAGCTTTCATTTGTACTAAATGTTCCTTATGATATACTGATACAAAAAAAATCCTAGAAGTGGAAAACATGCCTATACCTTAATTATTGCCTAGATTTAATTAATCGTGATCTGTTTTCTGTCATCATTTTCTAATAAATTCAGAAGTATGACTTAAGATTTTTCTGTTGCTTATTTTGTTCCATTTTTTGTTGTAGAATACAAGTATTACTTTTGTTGTATACTGTGTACAAAACTATTAACAGCATAATAAAAACAGTGGTGACCTAGAGGCAAAAATTATTTATCAGTGTCCCAGAGGTAGCGGGTTTGATACAAAATCTATAGGGAGGATTATCCTGCTCAGAAGACCTATGCTTGTTAATAGTTACGTGTTGTATATCATTCGATTGGAGGTATGATATGAAGAAAACAGAACAATGACACTTCGAAAGTCAACCTAGTCTATTGACTTTACTTTAAAATTAGAAGGAATTATATGTTAGAGATTAGAGATGATTATGTTTACAGGTTTCAGTTGTTATAAACAACAGTCTTGGAAATGCATCGCAATAATCTTACTAAATAGTAGTTTGATTAATTAATTTTAAAAAAATATAATTTGGTTATCATAAATAACATGAAAAAAATACTTTTTTATCTATACTGCAACAATAAAATCAGAGATAGATAACTTTCTCTGTGCATGTTTGCTAAAACTTTTCGAACCTCAAGATTTCTATAATTAGGAGTCTTTAAAGTATATAATTTAATGATTATAAAATATTATTTAAATATTAAAATTTCATAACATTCCCTTACATAATATTAAACTTATATAAGGAAATGTATTTAATTTATGAGAATTGAAGTATTAGTGCAAACACTGTCCATTACTATAAAAGAAACAAATATTGTTAACTACAATTCATTTATTTCTGGAAATATCTTAATTTTACATTTAAATTATTTTCATTTTCCGATACAGTAATTCAAATCATTGCTGAGTTTGCTTGAATTTTAACTGGAAATCTATTGTTTCATATTAATCTACGTTGCACAATTACAATTTGATAATATTCTTTTACTTTTCACTGCGATTTATGCAGTTAGATAAGCTGGCACATTCTAACATATATATAACATGTTGCAATTTAAATCCCACTTTTATTAATATCTTTAAATGACGCGCACGCTTTTAATATTTTCATTGAAAATTAGTATAGTGATACCAAATGTGTCGTTAAAGAAATTAAAGTTATTTTAAAAAGGTAAATTTAAAATTCGAACTTTGGGATATGCATTTGATGATATTCTTTTACTTTTCGCTGCAATTTATACAGTTAGATAAGCTAGCACACACTAGCATATATGCAATTTTGATGCGACTCTTATTAAAATAATTAAATATCATTCTTAATATTTTCATTTTTAATAGATAATTTTAAAATTCGAATTTTCGAAAACTGCTTCGGAATTCTCACCAATGAATTTTTTTATGAAGAAAATCAAGCATTTAAAATTGTTCATTACATAGCAATTATAACTCTTGGTATGTTTAAATTTTTCAGATTTGATAATCACTGTCTATTCTGAATAAAACTGGATGTAATTTTATTTTACTCACTATATAAATAATAATTTTAAAATCATTAACATTTATTTCATATTTTTGAATATAATAATCTGTTAGAGTAGTAATCTTCTAGATATTATATCTAATTGCATTCAGAAAAAGAAACAAAATGTAAAGTTATATTTTGATATATACATTTTACCCTAAAATAAATTTGAATTTTTCCTTTTATCACAGTTAACGTTTTCTTTCTGTAGAAAATGTGAAAGACCTTTAAATGGAAATCTCTTAGCCTCTATATCACTTTTGAAAATGTTTTTGTTACTGTGACCAATGATGAAATATTCTTTTCGGACGAAAATTTCCCATTCTCTTGTGAGCCTTTTAAGATTTACTGTGTCGTATTGACGCAAAGTAACAGTAAAACAAAAATGAGTTTTTTAGTTATTGCATTAGATAAAATGTATTTCTCCGCTCTAAAAGGAACTCTCTAACGTGATATGTGTATGACAGATGTCATTTTGAGTCATAAGTCCGATGCCTGCAATAAAGCACGCTGAAGCGTGAAAAAGTTTTCCATTTTCCTACTTCTTACATGAAACAGTAAAGAACTTTCTGAAAAATCAAACCTAAAATGGATAAAAAAGACAAAGGTAAAGAACCTTGAAGAAACTCAAAGGATATTGTCTTTATTGAGGGGTGGGGACAAAAATTTATTTATGCAAATCATATTTTCCTGTTAAAGCAGGAAAAGAAGACTCGGTAAGAGATATGGAAAAGAATCCGATGAGACTGCTTGTCTAGAAAAGAACATAATGCGTTTGTGAAATTGCTTCATAAGATTTACAAAATGTTAAACATTTTTGAGATTCAGTAGATAAGTGTAGGTGAACAATAAAATCCCTATACCAATGAAGAATATTTCGCGTTATGGTATTCTTTGATAAATTTGGATGAGTATCAAAGCAGTTCCGTAAAAAATATATTTGGTCTTTAGGGGATGTATTATTTAAAACGAAATGGTCTGTCTATATATAGGGGCATTTAAATTAAAATAACTTTATTATAAATTTATATCTAATTTAATTGGGATTCACTGAAAACGAATGAAAATGTATTTCAATCAATACATTGCCATATATATATATATATATATATATATATATATATATATATGAATTGAAACAACAAATTGGGTTGTTTGTAAAATAAGACGTTTGCTTTGGTGAAAATAGTTTAATCTGTAAACAGGGTTTGCATAAGTTATTAATTCATTTTAAAAAGGCTATATTTTAAAAAATATAGCATGTATATACTTGAAACACATTTTTAAAAATAACCACAAATTCTTTAAGTATTTGGTATCATCCACAAATGTCCATTATGTTTCATATTTTGGTTACAAACCATGTGTCGATAATAAATGCAATGATAATCGAACTCATTCTATACATTTTGAAGTAAGCAACTGGTGTTCTTAAATTGATAATGACGCCGCAATTTTATTTTTCATTAATTCATTATTACAAATTTTATGAATAGCTAGCATAAACAAGGATACAAAAACGCTTTTCTTGCTTACGTCCATTTTGATCGCTACTAGAAAGATTCTCTTCTATCTAACTAACCACAAAATACAATATTTATTTCATATTCATATTAATAAATATACCATTATTGCAGTTAGCTAAACTTATTTTATAAATTTTATTTTAGTTATTTCCTATGTTTTCACTGTTTTTAATTATACTAACTCCATTAGAAAAAAAAGGTACGTAATTATTATATGTGTATACTAACTCTTAGAAACATAACTACACTATATTTAACGTAAACTAGTTTATGATATAATGAAAGAGTTTGTAATATCATTTTATAACAATAAAACATATCAAATAATGAGATCTTTGGATGGAAATTTTCAATAGTAAATATGAAATAATTTAGCTAATTATTTACGGAATTATATAGCTGAATTAGGTTAAAAAATAGTTAGTCTTAAATTTGTTTAATTCTTATCCTCCCTCCCGATACGTTTTACATTGAAATACACTTCATTAGTAGACCCATTTTAGAATTTCTGAAACAGGGTTGATTATTTACTTTTACATTCAATGAATTTATTAATTACTTTAGCGAACTTATTATTTTATATAGAAAATATATTATTAAATTCTCAAATCAAGATGTCTCCAAATTAGACTCATATCCATTTCAAGATGTTCTTACATATCTTTTATATCATTAAAGCACTTTCCTTACTTAATCTTTTTCTTTGAATATGCTTAAAATGCAAGTTTTTAACTCCAATAAAAAAACGTAAGAATGAGGGGGAAACAAAATGAGCAAAGATTTCTTAGCTATTAGAAAAAGTCATGAGCAATTTAAAACAATGGAAGAAAATTGATACTATATTCAGTAAACTGTGGTTAAATAAATGGCAGAATTAACGTTTCGCAAAGCAAAATATTCCTTAAGAAGTGTAAGAAAATGCAAAATGCAACTGAAATGCTATATTGAGAAAATGCATATTTAAGACATTTATGCTCTCATAGACCGTAAAACATTGAAAATAAATGAAATTAATTATTATTTATAATATTTCAAATCTACTGCTTTGACTTATTGCTTTTCCGAATTCTAGTGATAATTAAAAGTAAATGATTTAAGCCATTAAAAGCAACTGAATCTCAAAATATTCTTAAATGAATTAAAATGTTTACTATGTAAATATTATTAAATGTGTGTGAATTTAGTTTATTTTAATTTATTCATTGAATTTATGAGGTTATCAGTTTTAGTTCACTTATTTCCTATGTTCAAAAAATGAAATATTAAATTAAATTTAGTGACTAGCAAATTGTGATTCAGAGATTTTAGCAATATCCAGAAAAAAACATATTTTTTTAATTTTTAAGGATTTACTAAAGCAGCATCTTATTTTTAAATGCATTATATTATATTTATTATTATACTAGATAAAATTTGGTTATTGTTAATATGCTTCACTCAGCTTATTAAGCTATAGAGGAAAAATTCAATAGTTCATTAAATGTTTTTTTTTCACACATCAACGTTTCTTTAATAGTCCTGAAACTCAAATGTAAAAAATAAAAATGGCGTTGAAATGAAAGATATTCTGCAGATGCAAATCTTAATTTTAAAAATCAAGTAAATATTTTTAAGGAAATAAAAATTCATTGCAAAATATATAAATATCTCAAACAGAGAAATACTCACGAATTATTAAGTGTAATTCAAAATAAATGAACAACAAATTATTAGAAAAAAGAATTTATAAAAGAAAAGAGAAAACCATAGTTTAAGAGATTAGAATAGTTTTGAGAAAATCAACTCGTAATTTTATTTAATAATTTACAAACGCATAAATCAAAAAGTTATACTAAAATTCAGTTGGTATTAAATTCGAAGTTATACTAATAAATCTTTATTGTATAACTTAAATAAAACCAAATTTATTTGGTAAAGGATTCGAAACTCTTATGCTGTTAATTTCAGATGATAAATTTATGTTATACTACTTCTGATCTATTGGTCTGTCTGTTGAGAGTTCTTTCGATTCATTCGTTTCATTACTGAATGTTGCCTTTAAGACTGAAAAATAATTTGCACAGAGATTTTTCTAGCTGATTAGAACAAAGAAATTATGTCCGATTTCACCTATTCTCTCCTTATCTTATATATCTTATTTCCTATCAGCCAAAATGAAACGCATTGCGTATCACTTGCACAAATCGTTGCACTGAGTCAACAGCATAATTTATATATTTGCAGATTGAACATATGCGGTATTGCATTTTCACTTTCAAGCAATATTAGTACAATTAATGTATGATACAATTATTGCATAACATTTGTAAGTACTGTAATATTGTAAATAATATGATAATTGGATATAATCATGCAATAAGTATAAATAAACTACAATGACTGCCTAAAATTATACATGAATAATACAAGACTTGTTACTTAAAATTTGTTTTCAATCATTATACTTTAATTTTCCCTAATATTTTAGTTTTAAATCTAGTTACGAGCAGTGTATATCTGTAGAGTCTTAGCTATATTATTTATAAGCAAGACGTCAAAAAGTTATCAATATACTGCTATATAAAAGCTATTTATACCAATTTAATACTAAAAGCTTACAAAATTAAACTTTAATAATACGGTATTACACCTTAATTCGCGAGGTGAAAAATTAATATTTATAAATTTTATTGACGCTTAAATATTTAGTGAATTATAGTTTATTATTTGACTTAAATATATGAGGATATAATTAAAGTATAAAATGTAATGCATATATAAAATTCATAAATAAATATTTATTTTAAACCATTAGAGTGCTCATAATTTTCAGTTATTTATGAAAGTGAAAAGACAGTATTCCTGTTTGGTTGATATATTAATTTGTAATTGGGGAAGATTATGTCTGTTTTAGGGAAAATGTATTTACTGAACCCCGAAAGTCATTAAGTATTTACAAGAAGAGTATTAGTCGTATCGATAATGGAATTGGCAGCACAATTGGAATAATGAGCTTAATAATTCAATACAAACATTGGACATTGACTTGAATTATTAGGAATGCATAAAATGCTTATCATAAAATAGGAATTCAATAATTTAGGGAATATTAATACTAATCTCTTCAAAGATAATTAATTGCACATACCTATAGCAATGCAAATAAAATGTTATTTAAATGTAAAAAAATAATTAGAATTGAATAACAAAAATATTTATATAATCATAGAATTGTAATTAAATATATTATAAAATTGGATTCTTCAAAAACGAACGTTAATGTTAAAATAAATTTTATTAGCTGTTTTCATTAATAAAATATGAATAAATTTTCAAAAAAATTATAAAGTAGACAGAATATTCTAATAACTTAATAATTTATTTCTGGAAATTTATAAAAAAAAAATAAAAAAATAAAAAAAATAATAAAAATAAAAAAAAAAATACATGAACAGTATTATATCTAAACTTTTCAGAAATGCTCTTATGTGAATCAGAAAGCAATATAAGTATTAAAACTATGTAACCAAAATCTTTACATATCCTTGAAATATCGGATTCATTGAAGCGATACATTGATCTGTCATTAAATGCTAATGCGATTCAAAAATTCAAAAATATTTGCACACTCCTTCAACTTCTGTCGTAAGGGAACTGAATTTGAAAATCATTAAATTAGTTTCACATGACAACGACTCCGGAACGAGCATAACCTGGGAAGCTCATTTGCAAGATCAGGTCAAATTCATTGTCTGCTTTGGATACAATGCTAATTTAAGGGATCTTAAGACATATTCACCTCAATATACTGCACCGTAATATATTCACTTCATTTCGAGGAGTATACTGCAAACCACAATAAACGTGCATAAAATGGCAATTGGAAATCTGAGAATCTAGAATCCTATATCAATAATTCAACAGTAATTTAAGCCGCATGAAAGTTATTCTAATTATTTGCTTAAAGTTATTGGAATTCAACGTCGTCGCAAATAATTAATATGTTCCTTGAGCCAAGAAATTAATATGAAATGTCCAAATTGCACTACAGAATTTTGATACCTAAGTTTTTTTACCAGTTTATACTTATTAAACTTTTACATAAATATACATATAATTATGTGTATATATTGAATATTGATAAAACTCAGAGATAATCTGCGACTGACCTTTTAATATATTGCTTATAAATGTATCTCTCTACAAAGTTTTTAAGTGAACTTTTTCTCATATATTTTGTCTTCCTGATTTTGCATTACTTTTTTGATTTTCATTAAAGTACTCAATACATAGTGATTGAAAAATTGAAAAGTTTAAATCATATAAAATAAATCTTCAAGAACAACAAATTTATTATAATTTGTTTATTTGTAGTTTTATTTCTGTAGTTAAATTCTGCAAACTCTATACCACAAGTGAATAATGATTGGTTGGTATACATTATAAAACTTATTTAAAAAGCAACATTGCAAGAAACCAATCTTTTTAGTTTCAATTCCATGATTAAAGAAATTGACAATGTATTTCAGTTTTTCCTACATTTTTGTGTATAAATTATAAGACAGACAAATAAAATTTCCAAAACTATGAATTAACAATATCCATTGAATAGTATTCTTTTCTTTAAAAAAAAGGATTTTTTTAAAAAATGTCAACACATTTAAAAAAATTTCCTAATAGAAAAATTCCAATTGTCATTAATCCAATGATATATATAAGTGTCGATAATGGAGAAAGGATTAAGATCAAGAAAATATTCAATACTTTCCTTATTCAAATCATGCTTAAATATTAACAATATAAGCTGAAAAAGTAAATACTTTTAATCTTAGATGTAAAATCAAAAACACAGAATAAAAAAATTTATAAGCATCCAAAAGTAATTTCCCTTCATCAATAAGTAAAATGAACGCTAACTTCAATACAATTTTCTTTAAATAAATTTCTTTCTCTGTCTCTTTGGGGTGATCTATTTTTAGAAAAAATCAATTCCTTTTTATCGTCATAATGTTCCATGATTGTTAGGATATCTTGTTAGCAAGAAAAAATTCGATATCGTAGACACTAACTGAAACCTTTACTTTTAGAAAGGCATCGAAGAAATTCCTTACTAAGGAGGGCTACAAAATACAGTATTAAACTGCATTCAATTTTGTTTTGTACTGATCTGTATTATATTTGAAACCAGTTTATTTGAGAGTTCATAATATAATAAAAGTACTAATAAGTACTTTCAGTGATAAATGATATTTGTCTTGAGAGTATATTCTCAAATTAATCATTAAAACTACTTCAGATATACTATTGCAAATAAGTTTAATAACATTTAAAAGTTTATACGTTTTCTCCAAATAACCTTTATTTTCATTGTGTATTTGAAGCTAAATTTAAATGCAAGTGTTATTTAATCTTCATTAAAGCTAAAATAATTATTATTTTTCATTACTGATGTCAAGAATCTATTTTTAGCATAAAATTAGTTGTAATCGAAAGAAAATTCATAAATAAATCAAAAAATATTTAACAGAAGCATAGTTCTGTTATAGGTTAAAAAGATTTGAAAAAAAGGAAAGTAAAATAGTTTTTTTCAACTTTAAAATAATATTAAAACTAACTGTAATATGCAAATTTTGCACAGGATGAAATATATAGTTATACACATTTTAAAACTATATATAATTTTATAATTAAAGTTAAAGAAGAGGAATACAATATTTTTCTCTGAACATTAGGTTTTACCGTTAACACATAGCTCGCAATATAAGCAAGATTTTTCAATGCTATTTTTTTTTAGTTTAAAATTCCTTTAGTTAAAAAAATAGTGTCTTAAAATTATTGAAATATTATCAACCTAAAATGAAAAATTATTATTTAAAATGAGTATTTATCTAATTTTAAATATGACTTAAAAGGACATGAGAACTTAAATGAATCATGCAGTGAATGAATCATGTAGTAACTAATCTTCAGTAACATTTTTTTGTAAGTATCATCTTCATTAACATGACAGACTATTTCAACATCAAATAATTCTCAAATTATTTTTTGCAATTCATTTAAAATGTTTTTAGCTGATGTTGCTTTATAATTTTACTGATGCCCATCAATACATATTAATAGATGAAATCATTTCTTTTATGTGATTGTTTTGGTGTTACTTTTTGTTTCTTAATATTTCTCTTCTATCTTTATTCTTAAACACTACTTACAAAATTCGCTTTAGAAATGGAAAGATTTAAAATTTCTGAGAGTATTTATGAAAGTATAAAGGAACAAGATAAATTAGTTTACATGTGTGCACTTATATAATTTTTAGAGAGCGTTTCCTTGCAGCGTTTCATATCATATTGCTTTTTACAGAAACATCTGCATTAATCTCAAGTAAATATGAAAATTCATCGACACTGTTTTAAACAATTCAAGGTATATTTTGTATTTAATTCAATGTATTCTTTTTTGTGTCTAATATGAAAAGGAATGAGCATCGAAACAATAATTCAAGAAAAAACGTACATTAAACTGTACATTTTTAAGTATGACATAGAAATTTCCAAAGAAGCTCACACAAGCATAATTCATACAAACACTTGTTAGAAGACCTTTTCTCAAGAAAAGTAATACATCACACATTTGTGAGGAAAACCGCTGAGGAAATATTACGCAAAATATATTCCAACAAAGAATGTGGCCACCCCTATCTATAATATATTCGACGAACTTTCTTTGCTTCTGATTAATTTGTTGACGACAAATTGTGAAGACTAGACATAGAAAATCTCCAGTATCTGCTAATGAAACTAGTGGAGTAATCAAAGTTCCATCCTGAAGCATGTGATCACCGAGAGAGACAGCATATTTCGATAATAGTGGATTTTATTGGTGCCGTATGCCCTTTAGGCTTGAAGATGCCTTGAACCACTAATAAGTGTACAAGTGTAATCGTCTGTGCAAAGTACAGAAGTCTATTGCTGCCTTATCTAGGAAAATTGCTACCTTGTCATAAATTGCCCTACACAAATGATCACTTCTCTGTCATTGGTTCTGGAGATCATGTGCAGTTGGTCAACTTGTATGTCGATTTTCATAGCGCAAATATCTTCGCACCATAGTAATGGGTATTCTTATTTATATTACCAAAAAATTATGTGCAATGAGCTAACACACTAAGGCACTTCTCTCTTGGGTCAAAAGCGCATTAAAATGTTCTTTGGAAATATCACTCGCAGCAGCCTTTAAATGTGTCCTTTGGAAATAAAATCTCCAAATAAAGCAAAACTGATTACACTGAAATCCAGTGCAAAGCGCCTATATTATATCTAGCAATATGAACTTGTGACAAAGCTATTTTAAACTCTTTAAAAAAGTGGTCAGATTGATGAAACTAGGATTTTCCTTTACGAAATGAGTAGATAATTTCTAGGTATTGGTAGATTCTTTGTGGATGTGTTCTCACCCAATTGCAGAAAATAATTGAAAATCAATATTCAGTTACGAATCTTAAGCACGAAATGTAAAAAGTTTGTATTTTCTAAGTTTTCTCTTATATTAGCATTTATTTATTTAAAATAAAATAATATTTCCCTCATAGTTTTCGTAAATTAATACTGATATCATTCATGAAAGCCATATTATATTTAAATCTACTTTCAACGAACCTTGAAAACATTTTATATCTTAAATTTTGAATGGATTTGCTGGTATTTCCCCACATGTGAGGCCTACTTTGTTTCATTTTCTTTAATACCTTTTGGTATTTAGCCAACATTAATATCTATAATTAAGCATGAATAAAACTAAATCTCAAAAAAATTAAATTATTCAATAACGTGAAGTTTCAACACAGCATTAAAAAATTAAAGTTAATTTAGAAACTCATGTTTGATGTTTCAATAATGTGTTTGATTTCTCTCTCTTTCTAACTAAATGATTTTTAACAAATAATAAAACAAGAGATTTTAGAATGATTTTACTTAAACACCTTATATATGAACGTAATTTAAAATTTTTAAAAACTAAGTTCAAACGATGGAGACAACTTATATATGCAAAGACAAATGAATCGAATTAAGTAACAAGACTAATAACAGTTATATCTTAATGTAATTATATGTACATATTACGATTTCATCGTTTTCTGGAAATTATTGATTCAAAAATTTGATCATAAAATAGATACAAAAATGCTTGTGGGTAATTTTTTTTTAACTGATAAATACATTGAGAAAAATCCCAAATGTTCCAAATACGAAGTGGAAGGAAAATCTAGGAAACTAACTGCAGTTGAAAATAAAATGTATATTGTCAAATCGCAGTTTTAAGCTGAAATAAAATAATCTAGATACATAAGTGTTATCTATGAAAAGACAAACTTAAATGTTTCTGAGGAAGAAGGAAAAACCATTCAAAGAATGCAATTTTGTAAGCAATTTTAAAACTGCCATAGAGAGCATAATGTGCTTACTATGCATGATTGTGACATCATGGATTGCTATTCAACACTAAAAATATGGATTAATGCTTCTGAAATTTAATTTATTGAAGATTAAATGATTGAAATTTGATATGATTGTAGAAAAGAAATTCTTTATATGTTTATAAAACAAGAATTTAGAAATTACGCGTCACCTAAACTACGTGGTGTAAATTATATTTTTATTACATATTATTATATTCAAAATAACTATGTCCAAAACGTTTTTTTTTTTTGCAATTTTATTCAAGGAGAGATGAATTTAATTTTTTTTCATTTTACTTTAAAATGAAATAAATAAAGCCATTTTCAATGGAAAAGAATTCAACAATACTAATTTGTTAAGAAATATCAACATTTTATATTTGTAAAAATTTATTTAATAATACTAAATTTCACCCTCTTTCACATTTTATTAGTAACAAACTTATAATAATTACACGTGTCTAATAACAAATATGTAGTAAGATATATACTTTTGTGAGATTGAAAATTATAATTATTCAATAATAAGTTAGTATATAACTTCAATATCCTCTATTCATTCCTCGCATCTCTTACAAATATTCAATATCTAACTGCCGTTTAAACTGCTGACACTCTGGCTGTAATTAACATTCGGAATTTCGCTCTTTCCTCTGTTTTTGGATTGTTTCATTTGAGATAATGACACCGGCAATCTCTTATTCACATTTATTTTTGTATGAATAAAACATATATTCTACGCATTTTACTTACATTATGACTGCATCATGTTCAAGTATATCAGTAGAAATAGATATCCCACATTAAGAATTGTAATATTTCAACATTTTTAAAGAATATATATATATATATATATATATATATATATATATATATATATATATATATATATATATATATATATATATATATATATATATATAAAGTGCTTGCGCGTGATAATGTGAAGCAGCATCCCGTAAATCTAATTTAATTCTAATAAAATCGATATATTAAGATCTCAGAGTGTTTCAAGGCAATGCAAATTGTTCTTCATTAACCTCGAAGGGTAAAAAGTATTTTTAAAATTATAAGAATTCTTCTACTACTCAACTCATGTAATGACTAAATAACCGAGTCAATTAGATGGGAGAATTCTGAAGTAAACTCTACATTTGTCAAAATCAAGAAAGATCTTGGAAGAATATAATGACGTGACAATCAGCGAGATAATATGATTATTCTTACTATAAATTCTAGATATTAATATAATTGTTCTTCCTCATTAATTATATGCAAACATTTCTATAACTAAAAATGTTTTTAATTATAGAAAATTAGAAACTAATATTGGAGTAATGAGAAATGATTTTATTGATATCAATTATTTTATTTCCAAAAATATGAATATATTAAAAAAATTAATTTATAAATTCGTGGAATAAAGATAAAATTTGCAAAGTATTTATAGCTCTTTACAACTCGAAAACTTACTTAAAGTTGAAATGAAATTTTACAACAAATTTATCTTAAATTTTTAAGGTAAACCAGAAAGTTCTTGCCGTTTTTGATTTGCTACTGAATCAAGTGATAATAAGTATGCCATGGTTGAGACACATATCAGTCGAAATTATGAATATGAGTCATTATAAAGCAGTTCCCGCACATTCATCAATCGTAACTTGTATAGTATCGAAGAGAAAGGACATGTTAAAGGAGGTAGTTTGGTTTTGCTGACTTCAAAGTAGTTTTATCAGCTGCTGCATTAACTCATCGAATAAGTCAAGTGTTTGAGGATAGTGTAGTGATTGAACGTACTGCAAGGCATTAGTTTAATAAGTTCAGGTCTAGAGATTTTTCCCTCTGTGTTGCAGCTGATATCTGGTAGTCTAGTTGTGAAGTAGTTCACTATGAGCTGCAGCCATCGGGTCAAACGGTCATTGCGGACCTGTATTCGCAGCCATTGAAAAATGTGCTGCTGACATGGCATCATAAGGAGTTAATACTGATTAATCACTAGGTTGTACTGTTCTTAGCCTATAATGGTATGCCACATGCCGAGCGAGTGCCCAGGAATACCATACAGCTACTTGGTTGGGAACCTTTGTGATATCCTTCTTACTCACCTGGCCTTGTGCCGTTTGTATGCTACCTCTTCCCTTTCTTGGACAACCATCTTGACGGAAAATCCTTCACCAATGAAACAGACTTGCACCAAGCGTTCACAGACTTCTTTGCGCTCAAAATCTCCGAATTTTACCTCATTGGGATTGCAAAACTGGAGACACGTTGGCAGAAGGTGCTGGATGTCAATTGTGATTACTTCGAGGACTAACAATAGGTTGGGCTTTTTGTAAGATTTAGTTTTTTAGATCAATAAAAATGACAAGAACTTTCCTGTTTACCTTGTATATTATATAAAGTAGAATATTCAATTGATAAAATTTTTGAATGATTCAGAAAAAGAATCGGCCATTGCATGTTATAATTAATATGAATTTAAGCGTGGATTCCAAGAGAATGTTTTTATGGAATTTTTCCACTGCTTAAAAGGGGAAAGTATTTAAACACAAATGAATAATTAAATTCTTAGGGTTGATAAATAAGGATTTCTTCATAATTTGATTTATAAGAATAAATTTGTCAGGATATAATTAATTTTACTGGGTTCAAATATTTAATAACTGGATTTAAAAACCACCAGTGGAAATTAAATTCACACAGAGGCTTATTTAAATTTTCTTTTTCCATTTAATTTGTATCGGCTAGAGTTTTCATGATTAGAGATGTTTTGTACCTCAGTAAAAGACTCAAATATAAAGGCATTCTTAAAATAATTTTGAATTTTTCAGAAATTGTATGAAAATTCAGGATTCCTATAAAATTACAAAGTCTCAATTTAACAAGTTCATAAATTTATGTGTCTTCAAAATTCATCATCAATGTTTTGAGCTTTTATGTCGTAAATAAAATACTGACAGTATATTAAGTGTTATTATAACTATTCGGATTTAGATGTGAGGAAATTTAACTATGTGGTTTTATAGGATTCATTATTTAGCAATAAAATGAAAGGATTTTATATTTTAACCATGGTGATAATATATTAATATTTTAATAATAATTATTAAATATTTTTATCATGATGAGGTAGATCAGCTATATGCTGCTTACACACTAAAATGATCATAAATGATTAAAAATTGCATATCTTGTATTAAGATATTTCTCTTATTTGTCTCCATAGATTATCTCCTAGCGAGAATGTTTACTTAGTAAGATTTCCATACAAATTTAGAACTACTGTATAATGATTATATCAAAATCCTTTTCCATTTAATGCAATTTGCACCATCAATTGTGTACACGGTTTGGTCCCAGTCATCAACTTAAGTTAATGTGAATACTGTATATTTATTTTAAACAAACTTTTTTTTCTTACGCTTATTATTCATAATAGCTAACTCAGTTAGCATAAATTGAATGAATTATCAGTAAAATTACTGATTTAAAATAATAGCTTCCGAAATTTTGAAGGTAAACAAATTTTTGCATGGTATGTGAAATTATTGTTTTTGATAAAACAAGGCTAAGATTCTGAGACTTTAGCAGTACTCTGACCTTTATACTATACATTAACATGCCCTCTAAATGAAGACTGGCTTCATTTATTTTCCACTGTTGTCCAAGATATTTTACTTTAGATAATTTCATAAAAAGAATTGATGTTCTCGTTATTAACTTTTTAAATTATGATACATAAGAACTCATTTATCTCATAGGTTTCTAAGTGAGGGAAGGAAGATCAATGATGTGGTATGACAAACTCAAAAACACAGTAAACTTTGATTGTTTATATTTTTGAAATGTTATTTATTATGATTTCTCGAGAAACATATTATGAATAACTAGATTTCTGATGATTTATAGCCTTGTAATTACAATTATCTTATTACTATTATGCTATAGACCAATTATTTGGTTTTCCTATGTTACCTATATTAAAATTAAATATCCATACATTCCGAGAGTTTTAAAAACCTAAATAAAAAATATAATTCGAGTGCAACATTAAAATTTGGTAATGAATGCTTCTGTATATTTAATATCAGATGCTGCATCATACTTTATTAAAATGGAATCAAGAAACTCATCTTAATTTAAATTCTCAGTTAAATGAAACTTAGGCATTCATTTTGAATGGTGCTTTTTTCACATTTATAATTTCATGCTTGCATTTACTTTTGAGGTTGAATCTAATATTTTGCTAAAAATTATTTTTATTGAGAAATTTTATACCTAAAGTATAGATCATTAAAGATTTCTTGCAAAATGTGCAGATTTCATTTTGCTTTATGCTTTTATCTAATTTATATGAAGGGTTTTAGTCATTACACCCCTTTTTCAGATTGAAATAAAAAGTAATTTCGATAAATTTGAATATAGAAACTGAAATATTTCATTCATGTAAATATGAAATTAATTTTTGAACATATTTATTAAGCAAATTAAAAAAAATATCTAAATGTAAACAACAAAAAATTCATGTATTAAATTTTATAAATTAATGTATGAGAAAAAATTATTATTCCAAATATTACAAAACAGAACTAATCTTTATTTTTTACTCAATTAAAATAATATTTTAAGAATCACCGATGAGGTATTTAAAAATTAAAAGTAGTATACTGAATTACTTGTATTTAAATTAATTCACATAGCAATATTAATATATTTTGTGTAAAGCACAATTAGATGTGCAAATGTTCAATTAAATGCGCGCGGAGAAATCATTATGAATTACACTTTAAATAATATTTATATACTAAGATAAAATTTAAATCAATAGATTAAATGTGAAATATATAAAATAACTTGGAATTTAGTACTATAGTCTAGTATTAGAAACACACATTTCTCTCTCTCTCTCTCTCTCTCTGTGAATGAATGAAGTATTCCGGATTCAATCAAAACCACAACTGATCATTATCCGTTATTCAATCAGTCATCATCTATTTTTAAAAACTTCTCGTTATTCAGCGTGACAGAGAAGTGTTATCATGTTTCTCTATTGCTTTCTGCATATATGGACATTTTCTTAAGTTTTCCAGATTTCCAAAAGCATGGTATGATAGTATCTATAAGAATTTATGCGTCTATAATCACTATCTATGAGAAGTCCTCCCGGAAAATAAAGATTCATTTAATGCTCAAATTCCTGAAGTAGGGTATGCCTGTTAATAACAGCCTACAGCTCAGTGTGAAAATAAGACTGTAATCAAATAATTACTATCATAAAATAATAATGATTTCCCAGTGAATGAGATGTTTTTTTTTATCATTAACGCATACAATGAATGCAAAATGACATAAGTTTTATTAAAAATGAACATGATTGAGATATTGCCCATTGTATTAGATGGTTAAAAAATTCACTTAAGATAATTATAAAAAATTGCGTATTTTTTTAAACTTTTAAGAACTGTTCATATCTACTTGCATCATATGTGTAATGAAATTTAAATTATTAATTAAAAAAATTGATATAAGATTCTTTGCAAATTATTGCTAAAACGTTTTACAATATTTATCCTCTTGATTAAAAAAAATTATTAGTAATCAGAGTTAAAGGCAATTTTATGGGAAAATATATCCAAAAACGAATTTTTTTTTTTTTTGAATTTTTAATATATAGTGGATTCGCTTATATCGGTGGAAATTATAGGAGTTTAGAAAGGTAAAACAGTGGAATTTAAATCCACAAGTCTTTGTTTTTCATTTATAATTTTATATTTTTACTGAATATATATAGCTGGAATGATTTTCTATACTCATTTTGTAGTTATTTTATGAATAGTGATACTTCTTTTGCTTTCAATTAAGTTAAACACTTGTGTAACGATTTAAAGTTCCTTTAACACATTAGTTGAAAAAGATAACAATTTTACTCAAGCAAAACATTAAAATTCAAACGTGAGAAAAATTAAAAATGAGTTTTATGCTTTTGTAGTGCAAGAAATTGAATAAAAATAAGCTGAGTGTGTTAAATAAAATTACTAATACGTAAATAACAAAACTCTTATAAATTTTACTCAGATCATTTTTATTGCAAAAATGTTTCATCAATAGATTTTCCTTATAGCAATTTAAAAACTGCATTCAAACAAGATACTTAAAATATTATTTCTAATGTTAAATTAAATACATTAACTCTCTCTCTCTGCTTCCTAAGCTTGAGAATCAAACCATTCATTTAAGCTTTTCAACAAAATGGTTTCGTCGAAAGAACAAAGTCCACAAACCACGAATCTTGTTAAGCATTTCTTCTTTAACAGCACGAATGGTTGATAAAGCCACGAAGCTAATTGTGTTCAGTGTGTGTGTGTGTAGAATGGTATTTTAACAACCTATAAAGACATTCTTAATTACTTACTCCCTATCTTTTCAAGAGGAGGAAAAACGCGCCGAGCTATGCTCAGAATGTCATTAAAAGGCAGCTTATGGCGATTCAAGAGGAAAGCAATTAAAAATTGGATTTTCCGAAAATAAGACTTCCGATTGTTCGTTAAAAATGTACAGCAGGCATAAAGATTAAAAGAGTTATTAGAAGAATATCGGAAATTCTTTATTGCATAAAAAACTAAATGATTCGTTTGTTAAAAATTGTTTTTAATAATAACCAAAATTTTTAAAGACAAAATATAAGCTTCAAGTCTGAACTGTTTCATTAAGCATATACAATTTTTATTATTTTCCCTACGAATTTAGTATTTCTTAAATTGAAGAATTTTATTTTCAGATTCATTATTCAGTCATGAACCAAATAAATTACGTGTATCTTAAAATCTTATTTACAAGATATGTAATAAATTAAAAATACACATTTTAAAATAAATACATTGAACTCTAAGCACTTTACTTAGATATGTACTAAAATTAATACGCTAATAAACCAAAAGTTGTAAAGATTTAAAAATTTTAAAAGAAGTTTTGAACAAAAATGTTTTAGAAGTTAGCAAAACTTTTTTTTAAAATAACAAATCTAAAAAATTATTAATGCTTGTCATTTAAACAATTTTTACATTATAAAACGTAGTGCAAATTAACTTCAAACATATATAAGAAGATTGTAATGTGTATTTACTAAATTAATGTTACTTTTATAATAATTAATGTTTTCTTATTTTGAGTGCCTATATGTTTGAAGATAAAGACAATAATATTCTTAAATAACTCAGAATTTATAAAACACTAACTTTGTAGTAGTTTCATAAATAGTGCAAAGTATAATTGAGTGTTTCAATTTAGTGGCAGCTAACAGAAATTTTTTACCATCATCTTTGATTTTAAAAATATAGGCATATGGACTTAAGCTCATCGAAAGCTTTAAGACATTTTTCAGACTGAAATTTAATAGAAAACTATGGATGTAAGTGCAAAGTATAATTGAGTGTTTCAATTTAGTGGCAGCTAACAGAAATTTTCTACCATCATCTTTGATTTTATTATTCATTTCTATTTTGGAAGAAGTTGTGGTTGAGGCTGGATGAACAATGTTTAGAAATCTGAAAAATATATAGATGAACAAAAAAGGAAAATTGCTTAATAGAGCATTATCATTTTTATATCTCCAAACTACTTTGTTTGATAGGAATAGCTAAAAAAAGTAAAAAAAGGCAGTCTATTCACACATATGAAATAATATCCTGGAAAAGAAAGAAATTTTGTTTGCCTCAAATGTGCTAAATCTCAAGGGATCCACAGAGAGCGTATTTGATCATTAATAAAAGAGAACCATTTTCTTGACATAGACACAGATGTATCATAAGATATTTCTCCGAAATTATCAGCTTCAAGCTTTCTGTCATTTGTTATTATCTTGTTTAGTTTCTCGCAGGAATTCTTGCTGCACACGAGTTGGTGACTCCCTGTTTTTCTTGATATAAGCTCAAGCGACAAAGTGAAACCCTGGAGACAGAGGAAAAGGACAAGAACAAATATAATCAAAACTATTTTGTATTTGATAAGTAGAAATTTTATTATGTCAGCATTCGAATACAATTACTTAACTAACTAGTTTAGCTTCACCTTGGGAGAGGGGCATAAATATGTGATATTCATAAAAGTTTGTAAATATTATAATATGTTGTATATATATATATATATATATATATATATATATATATATATATATATATATATATATATATATGTAGAGAGACAGTGATGTTCACAGACGCCCCCAGAAAAAATATATACTCATGTTTATGATTATATGATTATGATTAAGATACTCATCTGTATAATAGATATCGATAGAATATTGATTCCGCATACTTTATGTCCACACTTCATTTATTGTTTATTATATATATATATATATATATATATATATATATATATATATGTATAACTCTGATGATTTTAAATGTAATTGACTAATGAAATACTGTGCATAACTATTTCTGTACACAAGTGGAAAAATTACCAATAACTAATAATGCTGAATATATTTTAGATTATGATTTGCAATCTTACACCCAACAATATTTTATACAAAAAATATGTTCATTTTGCTTCTAAAATTTAATGTAAAGAAGTTTCGGGTAGTATATAACACTTGTAGATAAAACACCTATTCCTATGAGTTGGTTGACATAAGTAGTATGAATAGTTAATCAACATAGTGGACAATATCGGTGTTATTAAATTAGTAACTTTACATATTAATTTAATTTCATGTGGAACCACATATTTTGCGAATGCCTTACAAATACTACTTTTTAAACAACGTACATCAGATAACGAAGAAATTGAAAGTCATTAACAAATCTTACATATATTTCATATAAAAAAACACACACACAGAGTATTTGTATCATTACAAAGTATGTGAGAGAAATGCTTTCTTATTGGTATATTCCTGCCAGAAGTACATTTTAAATATCTCAAGATAGTATTTTTATAAAGCAAAATTGCTGTATTAAATTAGTTTGTAGTTGAAGTGTATTTCGTCAAGCCTAATGAAATTTTACTTTTAAGATTTATTATTCTGTAATCCATATCATTTGAAAAATTGTAAATATTATAAAACAAAAACACCCAATACTAATATCACAGGAATAATTTAATAATATTTATGTAAATAGTGAAATAATAACATAACATTATATTAAGTAAAATTTTGAGTTCAGAATTAAAGTAAACATTAAAGATATTTGCCAATTTATTGTCTTAAAATATAAAAAAGAAATTTACAAACTGCACAATATGGAGAATGCAAATATCTGCACACTCTAAAAAAAAAAAACCTCTCTATTTTTAAAGCAAAATATGCTGGCGTCTCTTATATGAGTTTCTAAATAATTTAGAATCCATTTTTGTTTTTAATCAGAGTGATTGTGGTACATGTTTTTATAAACTATCTTTCTCATAAAATAATTTATAAAAACATGAAATTATTTATAAAACTTTTTTAATTCCTGAATATTATTCGAACTGATACTATTTAAAAATATATATCAATCGCAAAGAAGATAGGGTAATTTAAATTAAATGAATCCAAATAAAAAGTAATTTTTAAATTACCCCCTCATTTGTCACAAGATAAGAGAAAAAGTTGGGTGAAATCAATTTACTTCCATCAGGAACAGGTAATGTGTATCTTCGAAAATCTGGAATATGAAATAGGGTTCAACCCATCTCAGATGTATCGCAAGAGTATCCCACATCTCCGAATTTCAGTCATTTAGGCGCAAAACAATATAAGTTTTTTTTGCCTGTTTTACCAAAAGTCCTAACCACCCTTGTATCCTGGGGTGGCCCATGGGACGATAGATTTCCAGACTAGGAAATTGGATTGCCTCAGCAAAGCCAGCGTCCTAACAATTTTTCGAGAGCTTTTAGGTTTATTTCTTCTTTTCTTTTGCTTCCCTCCGTCATGCAATATGCCTTTTCTACCTATGTTCTTTCGTGCACACTATGTTGAGTTCTCCAAGAAACACTCATAAAAGGAATATAAAATCAGAGAATACATTTCACACTTCTGTCCATCTGCCACTACATTCGTACGCTCATTTTCTGCGTTTTATTTTGCTAGGTATTTTGTAAAATCTTTTTCTCCCAGCGTCTTTTTTTATTTTTTACTCTTTACTTTTTTAGTTCCCTCAAGATTTCTGAAAAACGCCTCCGGTGAATTACAGGCACTCCAAAAATTTTCTTTTTACTCTTTCAATCTTTCTACCGTTCCAGATAAGAAACGAAGAGAATTCTGTCAATACGCATGAGTAGTTGACTTTTACTCTATATTTCTTCATTTTTTACATTCAATGATGATACGAGAGACTGTTTAGAATTTTATTTTTGCAACTGATATTTTGACTTGCTTTGAAGTAAATTGAGTGTAAACATTTTTGGTACACACCGGTATATATATAGAGATATATGTACCGGTGTGTACCAAAAATGTATATATACTATATATATATATATATATATATATATATATATATATATATATATATATATATATATATATATATATATATATATATATATATATATATATATATATATATATATATATATATATATATATATATATATATATATATATATATATATATATATATATATATATATATATATATATATATATGTACATATACATATACTAAAATGTTTATTCTCTGAATAATTTTTATTAACTATTTGTTTAGAGACTTCCTAAAATGTAAACTTAAAAATTTCAGCCAAAGACAGGTAATGATATTTTTTTGCAACGTAAACATTTCTTGAAATTTTTTCTCCAATGTTATGACTCAATATGACAGAAGATTTAAAAAATTATTTTTGATTTAAGAGTTCTGAACTTTTTAAGCTTCACTAGAAATATTTTATAACTTATTTATTAAAAAAAATTAACTTATTTTTGATATTTAAAACTAAAATGGCTAAGGAAAATATTACAATAAAATATTTCAAGTATATATTTAGTATATATAAAATATTTTACTTGCACTAATAGTATAATTTAGTTAATGTTAGGAACATCAAAAAATTTGAGTAAAATTTTTTGCCAAATAGAGATGGGTAGATAAATACTTGATACATCATTTAATATTATTATGCACCTTTGAAACTAAAATTCCAGAAATTAAGTCTCTTATGTATATTTTTTTAAATTTGTTTATCTTTTTTCATTTTCTATAAAAATTTACTATTTTCAAATTCTATAAATTTTTAAATATCTTTATAATATATATTTAACATTGTACTTAACAAAACATGTTAGCTTTGTATTATACAACATTTTAACTTTTTTAAATAAATTTATTAAAACAATTGTAAAATATTGTTTAACATATTTTACAAACAATCAACTGAATCGTTGAATTTTTCCCACTATTAATAAAATATTAACTATTTATTACCTTCTGCCACTGAATTACCCTTATATGATGTTATAAGGTATGTATGACTTCCATTAATTGAAAGAGAGAGAGAGAGCTATACTTACGATTCTTATATGTGAATCAGTTAAATATTTATATTGATTACTATAGATTTTGCAAAAATATTCTATAAACTAATTTGTAAAATCTCATAAATGTTCAACTATCGGAACATTAAAAAATTCTTGTCATTATATATAAAAATATATTAATGTGTGCAATAAAATGCTTACTTAACTAGATTAATACACTGTAATTATATTTTAATAGCATTATTATTAGAATAGTATATTATGTTATATATATATATATATATATATATATATATATATATATATAAACAAATATATATATATATATATATATATATATATATATATATATATATATATACACTTATATATTTATGTTACAATTTTAAAAACTAGTTTTTAAATGTTTTGATTCATTTGCTATATTCTGCATAAATTAAAACTTTTTAAGCAAAACATACCATCTTTTTTCTTATTCGCTTCATTTATTCGTATTAAGGGCTCTAAATAATATTATTAATAAGAATATATTATGGGCTAAATAGATTTTTAAGAAATTGTTCCTGATTTGAAACAGTTTTTACGATTCAGTTCCATAATGGAGAAAACGTTTTAGATTTTTAAATATTTAGTAGTAACATATCACATCAAAAATTTTGAATCAGATAAAAGAGCTAATATATTTATGTTATTTATGGGAAACAACTTATTTAGTCAGCAACACATGAATAAGTGTTATGATTTGTTTGAAAAGCCATAAAAGTTATTGACCGAGCTGGCAGTCAAGTGGTTTGAACTTTGTTCTGTAGTTCAACGGTATATGGGTTAAAACCCAATGTTGGGCCTCAATGTTTACAATGATTCGAAATCCCTTATAAACGGTTGGTTCCAATCCAATTTAGCACTCGTGTGCAAAAATGACCGTTGAGGGACACGCAAACCAAAAGTTATTTGCCTTAACAATTGTAGAACTGTGCTTAAATGTTGTTTATTTCTTACATAAATAGTTCTGTTCAAAGGAAATAAAAAACACAATTAAACATAAAATAATAATAATGAATTTCTGGATGTTAGTAACTGTAGCGTAGAATACAGAAAACTAAAGTAAAAGCATTAAAGGTACGTTATTTTCGAATATTACATATTATGATTTATTATATAAAAATTAAGAGCTGAAATAAACTTTCAACTTAAAGATTTATTTCTTTTTTATACTAATGGATACTCTAAAAAACTCTCTAAACTTAAACTTGCATTATACTTCCAAAAAAGGAAAATCTGGTATTGTATATTCTAAGCACGTAGAGAAAAATTGCACAGTAGATCAAATGTTAGAAACTCTAAATTCCATTTTCGAATTCTTCAGGACTGTTGGTAGTAAATCTTTTTAACATTTGTCAATTGAATGCATTACTGTTATTTATCATGATTATAAGAATGTTCTCTCTTTCAAATATTTGAAGTTTTAATCTTGTATTATCGGATTAAATTTTTCTACATTATATATATAACCACAATATATTTATTCAGAATAAAAAATTTTCTTACAAAATTCGTTGTGCTATTTTTAGTAATTATACAATCGTAACATCCATATAAAATTAAGCATGTGAGTTTATTTATATTACTATATACCTTATCAATGACTGAAATAGGAACGTGCACGACTTCAACCACATCCAATTTACCATCACTGTACTTACAATTTGCTACACTATAAGACATATTCAGGGAATAAGACCAGTATAACTGAATTTGGCATAAGATAAAACTAAGCTGAGTTCGAAAAATAATATTTATTGGAAATGGTGACTTGATTCTTGGTTTCGTTGAGATAAATAACGACATACCCTATACTATTTAGATCATAAAAATGATCTAAGGATTTTAACAAGAGTGGAAGCAAAATGTCCAAAACTGAAGTCGACGCTATGGTTAATAGTAAGTCTGTGATAAACAGATTAGTTACAGTTTTGTTTTAAATTGTACTTCTTTATTATAGGAGGTGTGAAAGTGTTTGTAAGTAGTATCCTTGAGAAAACACATTATATTTTGATTTCTAATATTATTATTTTATTCTGCAGTTTTTATTTATAAATAAAAATTACTTCAATACACTAAAAATGTAATTTTTTTTTACTGACAAAAGGTTGAAATTATAATTGAATTAATTTTCCAGCTATAAATATCCGATGATCAAAACTTATGAGCAAAGATAACCACCTAGACATTTACAAATAAAAGAAAAAGATGAATTCGACAACATATTTAAGACGATTGAAAGAAATTACCTTAAAAATTAACTCAGTTAACAATTTTCAATAAATCTCATTATTTAACTTCCTTTTATGTATCAATATTCAGAAATGTACTCAGATATTTAACATGATTGAAATTTAAAAATTTATCAAAAATTGGAAGAACTCAAGCAAGGTTATTTTATTACTAGTTTTAATTAGATTAACAGATGATAGTACAAAAAAATAATAACTTGCACTATGTAAATTATTACTTTCAACTGAATTATGCAAATTTTTTATTATTATGAAATTTTGTATTTGAATTACGGAAGAATCAAGTTCAAGAAAATGAAGATTTCTTTACTTGAAACATTTGTAATTAAAATGTATTTTATGTTTTCAGAACTAATCACAATATTTTACCAGAAAAAAGAAAGCTGAGTATATTTATCTAAAATATGAATAGCCAATTTTTTAAATTTAAATTTGATCTTACATAATATAAATCAATGATGTAAATACTAAGAATTTTACCATAGAAATGTAAGAAATCAGCACAATATGATAATAAATAGCAAAAGGAAGGACTTTAAAATTTTTGGTGTAGAGAATGGAATTTTTTTTTTAAAAAAAAGAAGAAAATTGAAAATATAATATGAATCTGTCTCACCACAGATTATTGTCCAATAAGCAGCTTGTCCTTTTGGACCTTGTGCCAGAAAACGCAACCAACCCAATGTGTAATAAAGAAGAAAATAATTGAATTAAAATTGAATGTTTATAATTGATAAAAAGAAAAGATTTTATCATGAGAAGACAAAAGATTCAGCTCTCTCATTGAAAAACAATAAAAATTATTCTCTCATTGAATTCATGGAAATAAATAACTAAGAAGTTTTTATTCTAAGTTAAAATGTCTTATTCAAAGTCGAAATAAGAAATTTATGTTTTTAAATTTCAGTCATTTAAATTTATTTTAGTTCTACAAAAATTGTAGTCATTTCAAAATCTTGAAAAATTTCTTTACCGAAAGGTAACATAGCATATATTTTGATGTATAGGAATTTTCGAGCAGAGCATAAATTGTAATATTTAAAAAACGAATCATAACTTTATTAATTCATTAATTTTAATTACTAATATAATTTAACTTATTAAGTAGTTTTATTTTTTATATTTTTTAATTAATTATGATATTAATTTTTAATTATTATTATTAATTGCATTAATAATTAAATAATAAGGAATTTATAATGTTAATAATAAAAAAGTAAAATAAAAATTAATAAAACTAATTAAATTAATAACTAAACCCAAGATTTTTTGCTATCATAGCTCTCTAAACGTATAATTTAGCTACTGAACCTTCAATTTTGTTATAAGGATGTGACAATTTATTGTTTCTACATATCTTTAACCATTATTCTATATTAATTTTATCATATAATTCTATATTTAAGTATATGAATCCTTACATACTTCAATTCTCTTGCATTTCTAGAAATCCTTTGTTCTTATCACTAAATGGCACGCATTTTACAGTGAAGTACTTCTTTGAATTATGAAATCTTAGTTACTATTTCTTTGATGTAAGACTAACACTTCTAATTCTATCGTTAATTATAAGGCATCAAAATATCGGTCGAAAGATTATCGATAATTTCATCTTCACAATGTCTTCAATAAATGAATTATTGTGTCAATGGAAGGATTCAGTTAAAAGTTAAAGAAAAAAATCTGATATGGATCTAGGAGGAAAATTATAGATTAAATTATTTCAAACGACACCAAAGTTTAAGTAAGAAATAATTAATGCATTGTATATAATTTTAAACTAATAATTTTAATTAGTTTATTAAGTAACATATTCATAAATATAAACATAACATAAGTTTCTTTGTAAGTCGTTCTCAACTGCTATAGGGATCAAAAGTTCTTGCTTTTCAAGAGTTATCCAATTGAATAAAAATTGCAATTGAATTTTTCTCGTTTACTTATAGAATAATAATTCAAAAGAATTTATCATGATGTTGAAAAGTAACAGAATCAATAAAATACTTTAGTAAATAATTTAAGATAAACATCCGACATTTAAGGGATACATTTAAAAGATAAACATACTCTACCAAAAATGTTTACAAGAGAATGAAATGCAGTATTAAATATTTATGTTCCTGTGTAAATATTTCCTATAAGCTTGAACTGGGGTTGTTTACAACCTTTTTAGGAGTGTTTATATTAAAAGAAACAGAAAAAGCACTAAATGATCACTAACTCCAAGTTTATTGAAAATTTGAAAAATTCTTGAAGTAAAATGTAAAAGGAAAAATACTTTTCATTTAACCATTGTATTTCCTAAGAAAAACATTTTGAAAAAAAATTACTAATGCATATGAGTTTAAAGTTGAAATGCCAACAAATTTGACTTTATGGGTTATATGTTTACGTTGTACAAAATAAAATTTGAATTTTTTTTTAGCTACAAAATCTCTTGCTTATAAAATATGAACTATAAAATATGTATATTACATTTAAAAATAAATTTTAATAAGTTGGTGACTAACTTTTATTTAAAAAAATACGGATTTATTAGTTAAGAAATCAGGTAAATACAGTTTTTCTATTCCTTTATCAAACAAAAACTCTAAAGAAATTGGAAAAATACAAAACTTTCTTGTGTTGTTTCGTTAACGAATGCGAAGAACAGCTAGACTTCGATCTAACCAAATTACAGTCGCTCGAATGTCCAGCCAATTTCAGTTAATTTTCTAACTGAAAGCCAAAACACTTAAGAGTTTCTACATTTTGTATTAGAGATAATAAAAGTATGCAGCTATATTATTCCTCTAAGAAAACGCTGAATTTAGTTAATCAATTTTTAATAAAATATTTTTTTTTGAAAAATGCTTACACAAATAAATATTTTTCAAACATTATTCGAATCATTTTATTATATATTAAGATGCAACAGTTTTGATTTACCTTCCTATATTTATTTTATCTGTATTAAGCCATTTATATATTTGCCATAAAATTTATTGAAAACTTTTCACCATATCAGAAATCTAAACCTTAAGGAAAGCTTGAAATGTATTTTTTAAATATAAATTGCTGCTATTTTCCAGTTTAATGAAAGCGGTGGAAAATAAAAATTTCATTAAAAAATGATTTAAAGAGATTGAGATTGCTTTGTGACTGGCAATTATTGTAAGAGTTTAATAAACGTTGGCATGCGATTGTAAGTACCTGAACATTTTACCATCTAGCTCTATTCTTAATGCTTATACATGTTATTATTTATCTACATGAGAAACAATGTTTTAAGTTTATTGTAATTTTTCAATAAGCACTTACCTCCAAATATCTGTAATTATCAAATCCACGAACTAAAGGATATACTCATAACCACTCAACAAGTTCGGATGTATAATGTTAATAAAACTTTTTATGTATTTAAAACACACAGACTTTTGATCGGAAAGCTTTTAATGAAAAATTTATTTTTAAAGACAAACAAGTATTTTCTCTTTGATGAAATTATTGTATTGCCCTATAAGGAATTATACAATTATTAGAGATATAATTTGCGATTATATGTTTTTATACTCTTTTAAATACTTCAATACTCTTCCTGTTACTATTTTTTTTTCTTTTTCCTTAGTCTAATATTGTCATCTGAATTTATTCTTTAGTATGAACTTTGTGATGAATCAATTACAAGTGTCTGATAATTGTTAGAATAATAAAATTATGAATGCAGATACAAAAGTAATTCATTATTTTAGCCTCATTGATCACCAACCGAAAAATACCTCTTTAGAAACTGATTAATGTAAGAAATACTCTTAAATGGTTTTATCCTCATATTTTACTTAACATATTTATTTTAAATAAATGAATTAGTTTTGAAATTTTTGTACAAATATAAAATGAAAATTTTGATAAATATAAAAAAAATTTCGATTTTATGAAAAGTAGAAAAATTTTAATATCACTTCAAAACTTAATTGAACAATTGCATTGAACCATATATACATATATATATATATATATATATATATATATATATATATATATATATATATATATTACATTAGATTATTATTATATTACATTAGATTTTTATATATAATTTCATTTGAAATTTCAACACATCTTTATTAGTTATTTTTAAACAACAAATTAATATGTAATTATGTAATAGTATGTGAAAAGAAAATTGAAATTTTCATAATTATTAATGTGATTTGAATGTAAGTGAAATAAATATATGGGTGTATTAAATTGGGTGAATGAAAATTTTTTTCATTTTCATACAAAATTATCAAATATGCTTTTCAGTGAGATTTTCCTTTCAAGTACAACTCATTGATCATCATTGCCTTGAGGTCAGACAATTCTGTTCAGAGCATAAGATCATGGGTTCAATCCAAGCAACTGTTGAACAATGGGAATTTAATTTTACAATTCAATTTTCTAGATGTTCATCAATGTGATTGATCAAGAGTTTTCTAAGTTTTCTGCCCTGCTACTCGTGAGTAAGGACCTCTTTCTAAGGAAAGTCTTTCCGGGAAGCAATCTAACTAATGGGTGTTAAAAAGCTTTTCAAAGATTTTATATATTTTTATATTTTTTTCATTTTTTATTGCTGTATGGCTATCCACTGTGGGGTGACTGAGTAACAACTCAACCATTCGCAAATGATATATAAGTGGAGATTATTGAAACAGTAGCCTCGCGACTAAAAGTTCTAAAGAAAATTTTATGTAATGATGAAACATCTAAAATCATAAAATAGGTTTCAAATGAAAATGCGCGTGATAATTATTTGTTTATAGAAACTAATTTCAAATCAATCTGCATAACAAATAGTCAATAATATTTCTGAAAAACATGAAATTAAATATGAGTAACAACATATAAATATTTTGCCTTAATTTAAATATTCTGCTAAAGCGCTGTTTAAATTTCTCTATATAATTTTATTTAAATAAATGATAAATTTAATTAGTGAAGATCTGCTATTATGAAATTACTCAGATATATAGAATGTATAATATTTATCTAACTCATTAAATTATTCTGTTTTGCTAACACTTTTAAGTGGAAATAGTCATAACTTTTCCGTTACACAATCTTATTCCTTTCAATTATAAACATTGTGCAAAGTAATTCTTCTCAACGTTTACTACAATATTCACTCGTTTAAAATATCTTATTCTTCGGAAAATGTATCACCTAAAAGCTCTATCTTCTACACAAGGTTAGAAAAGTCTTCACACAACTTAGAGAAATCTCTCCCAGAAACATATAATTAGTTTTCATAATCCAAACTCTTCCTTTCATCTCATGTTAACTCTACCTACGTTACAAAATGCATCCAATATCTTCCCTCACTGTTGTCCCTAAGCATTATTTTTCTTTTTGAGACAAATGTGTAAGTAATTATCTGTTGCCAGAAAAACAACAGACTTATGTGAACTAGAAAGCTGGAATAAGAGTAAAGAAAGTGTAACAAACTCTTTGCCTGTGACCAACTCTTGATGAAAGAGGAAGTATTTAAGATACAACAAAGAGGCACAAAGAAGAGATTGGGTGACAACAAAGGGTAATGAATAGAAGACGAGCAACATGCCCTGGACGTCCTCCTCAATTAGCAAATGTGCCCGGTCGATAATTGTGATCTTAAGGAATGACTCCCTCTCAAAGAATTTCGGCGTCAGTTACCCTAGGATTTGCTAGAATATTTATTTTTCGATGGGTGGAATCATTGGTGGATTTGTACGAAAATATAACATTTTTGGTGTGGTTCAAAACAAATATTTTAACAATTAATGCAGATAATTTGCATTTATAAATCATCCAAGATTCTTAAAATTACAAAAATTTATTAAGCTTTGAGTTAGAATAAGTAATTTGTTCTTTATCAGTATTATTTATTTGACAGAATTTTAGAATGTTACGAAACAATGTTTTAGATTTTTATCATTAATAAATACTATATCTATAATTATTTTTAAAAAAATAAATAATTATGTATCCAACATTTTAAAGCGAAATAACAATATTGACAATTAAAATTTTAAAAATGAAATGAATTAACCTTAAACATTTTTATATAATACATTTTCGTACATGGTTGAATCCATTTTTAAGTCTGTAACATTATAACAAGTATCGCCAAACTCTCTCCAATGAATCTCAAAAAAAAATTTTAAATATAAATAAAAAAATATGGGAGGATCCACTGACTTAAAATCCTTAAGTATGAAAAAGTCATTGGAAAATTTAAAATATCATTTTATACAAAATACATTAATAAGAATGATGAAACGAAATAAATAGTATAGTAACCATTTCTCATGAAACATATTTATTCTGATAATTTAAAATGTATTAGAAGAAACATAAATAACAACTCAATTATATAAATCTACAATATGTTTTCGTAATATAAAAACCATATCATTGTGTACATATTGATGCTTCGAACAATGATGACTTAATATTTCTCAGAATAATTAAAAATGAAAACTATTTCTACTTCAAAAACATTAAATACAATGTACTACATAACAGAAAATTATCTCTTCATTTCTAAACCAATATTTTGTAAATGTAAACTATGGGCAACGAAACATATTTCTCCTACATGAAAATAAATTTAAAAAAAAGGGATGTAATTATATTAAAAGAAAAATCGTGACAAAAATATATTATTTAATACCTGTCAGCAATTAGTATTAAGACATTTATAATTTTATGACACTTAGCAAGTTGAAAATAAAAATTCAATTACACCTTTTTAATGCTTTTCTTATAAGATTTTATCAAGCAATTTTTTTAAATTTTGCTATCTGATTTTCTATCATTTGTATTTCCAATTTTACTTTATACATTTATTTGTAAAATATTTTCATGGTTGATGTATAAATTTGTTCTTAATATTAACTATAAAGCAGTTTTCGAAAATGAATATAATGATATTTTTTGTTTCTTTTATATAAAATATTTTGAAGTTAAAGAACTTTCTCATGTTTGTAATTCTTAAAATGCACAATAAAATTACAAAGAAGCATCCTTATTTATAAATTCCCTTCTTTATTCTTTAAATTCACATGCATAGAAAAAATTACAAATATTTCATAAAGAATCATGAAAAAGACTAAAAACATAATGAAACAATATTTGTAAATTAAAATTATTTTAGTGATGAAATCTTCATATATTTTTAGTCTAAAAATCATAAATTACGTTAATATATATATATATATATATATATATATATATATATATATATATATATATATATATATATATATATATATATATATATATATATATATATATATATATAAATATATATATATAATTGTTCTATTTTTCATTCCAATTTTTGTATGTGTAGCAAGTTTACTAATATAGCGCTATTATTATGTAGAAGAAAATTAAAATTAGTTATAACTTATTCAATTTACGATTCTTGAAAATGCGACATGGGTTTTTTAGCAAAAATTGTCCTTTTATTTTGATGCTTAAAGCACTTTAATAATGTGACAATGCGCTTTTAATATTTGAATATATAATTAATATAGAATATTATTTGAAGCAATCATAGAAAATATTTATTGATATTTAAATTATATGTGAAATCATTTCAAGATTTTACGTGAAATGTATATTTTATAGAAGAAACAGATATTTAAGCACAAAAACTGTAAATTTAAATTTGCTTCATTTCAAGTTGGTAAGTGTACTTTCCTTATGTTCTCTCCCTTCCTGAATAGTTCATTATAATAAAATGCAAACCTGGGCACAGGCTAATAACGTTATTGCATTTGTCCACGTAAAAATGTATGGAAATCGAAAACTATTAACGAAAATTTAAAATAATTATCATTTGCAGATTTTAATAATATTAATCTTAGAATTGAAAATATTATTATATCGATATTTATATTTGTTATTATCAACAATAGATTTGTTTCCTTTTAGTGATTATTACAAATAAATATACCTGGAAGGCCCACTGGTGTTGTTTTTTTTAAAAAAAAAAGAATTTGTTCTTATGTTGCTTTTTTTTTTATCAAAACAACACATATAAAAATACTTGTCGTTCACAAAAGATTTTTCGCAAAAAAGAAATTGTTAGTAAAGCAAACTTGCCAAAGTACTACCGCAACTTTGACCTTGAATATGCTGTGTTATTGGGTTCACGATGGAAATGAATTAATTATTCTAAAATTGTTATGTCTAAATGCTTGTTTACATAGCATTTGCATATTTGATTATGAAAATTTTTCACTCAATTTTCGAAACTTTTGTAGAGTAGACATCTTGAACCGATGGTTCGAATACATTTTTAATTGTTTTTGCTGTTAAATGTCTAAATGCTTGGTTACATAGCATTTGCATATTTGGTTATGAAAAACTTTCATTCAATTTTCGAAATTTATGTAGAGTAGACATCTTGAACGGATGGTTCGAGGAAATTTTAATTGTTTGCGACAGATTTCTGAGTATGAATCTGATGGTCGGAGCTCTCTTATTCTAATTGAATGTCATTGTGTTCTTTATAAATGAGGTATGAAAACAAATCATTAAAACAGTAAAAATTATGATTAAAAATTATTCTCATAAAATTTATGTTTCTGCTTATTATCCTAATTGTTTATGAATATTTTTGCTTATTTCGTTTTAAAGATTAAGTAATTTGTTGGAATAGTTTTTTTGACATAAAGGGTATAGTACATGGAAATTACATGAAATAATACTATAAAAAGTCTTAAAACAAATTATTAATATAATATGTATAAAACTATTATTAATATAAATTATTTAATTATTTTATGCTAGTAATTTTGTGTGTATATATATATATATATATATATATATATATATATATATATATATATATATATATATATATATATATATATTGTAACGTACTGAGTCTGGGTAGGCTGACTTCTAAGAGGGCAAGGCTCACTTAATTTAATATCCTTGCGACTAAGTATTTATTTACAAATTAAAAGGATTGTGTACAAGAATTGTCAAAAATTGTAGGCTCCAAGAAAATTGATGAATTTCTCACTTTCTGAAACGTTCGCTGCACATTAGGTCATGGAAAATCTTCTCGCTGGTAGTGGGGAACAGATTCTTAAATTCCTTACTCGTAGCACAGTCACTCGAGAAGGTCGACGATCCTCTCCGGACAGCACTGAAGCATCAGGGTAGTCAAAACTCAAGGTCTCACCTCAGTCTCTGTAATCTCGATTCTTTTTCAGACTCCTCGTTCCGTCGCTGAGGCTTGTCCGCTCCGGGACCTGTTTGAGAGAAGTATCAGGAATATCATGCGTATGCCGAAGTTCTTCTCCGCCCCCACAAGGGAGTGCTACTTATATACAAACCTTCCCTCAAAATCTGCCCTCCAATGATCTCCAGATCCATCTTCTAATGTCCCTTTTCGACCACTATTTCCAGACACTACACCGATTCAAATCAGAAAGAGTGAAGAGGCAATAAATTCGTCGAAAGCTTCTAGCCCATTCACCAGATGATTTCAGTTTGAAGAATTATATTTTAATGAAAGACTTAATGGCCCTTCACAAATCATGTTTGCCTTCCCCACATCATCTTCCAATCAGAACAAATTGACTGTCTTTTGGTACTATGTAGTTCCTGGAATTCAAACGTCAATCAAGGGAAATCAATCTCGTTGACAGATGAAATACTGTTAACGTCCATTAAAGGCTGGAAGTAAGTTGAAGCCTCAAGCAACAAAGGGGACGTTATAATATATATATGCTACTACATATATGCTTGTAATTCCCTAGTTTTTTTTATTTGCGAATTAATAGCAAAAACACATTTCAATGAAAGAAATTTTCTGCTTCACATTCTTAATTTTTGTCTCGCAAATATTGTCTTGAATTTTAGTATAGATGTGATGAAAATTCAAAAATAGTCACTAAGAAATTTACGATATGAAGATTATAGTGTTTGTTAATTTTTTGCTGTAGTTTATTAAAAATTGAAAGCAAAATTAATCTTTTTAATGTTAATATAAAAGCACTGACTGTGGCTTGTAAATTAAAATGTATTTCTTTGTCTATGAAGTGAAAAATTTTAGAGTTTATATTATAAAATATCTAATACAGAAAAAAAAATATTACCTAAATTTTATTTTAAAAATACTGGAACTCTAGTCATGAAATTCAAGTATTTAATGTATATGACTACATTTAAAACATATTACAATGGCTTTAATTTTTTTATCTATAAAGCAAACTGCAAATATTAGAAATGCCATATTCTGCATAATGGGAATTTAAAATAGTAATAGAGGTTATCAGGCTTATAGTATCATTTGAATAATTCTTTATGCCATCAAAAGTATAAGATTTTTAACAAAAAGTTATGAATTTATGCAAATAATAAGTAAAGGAAACATTTTTATAAATTTTCATATCTTTATTTATAGTGATACTATGTTACAACAGATAGGTTTCATGAACATTTTACTTTAAATATATGTTTGATAGTATTTTCAGTTTTAAATATATGTATATTTATTCTTAATTAGCAGTAAAACCATTATTGGATGAAACTATGTTTTAAAAGCATCTTAGAAGTTTTTTAGAGTTATTTATCGTTCAAAATTTTACCAAATGGATTAACTCCGACATTCTTTTCTAAAACGCTTCTTAGAATGTTGTTTAATAATGACAGTCTTTTTAAGTTTTGTTTTTCATTAAAAATATATAAATTAAAGTAAAAATTTATTATTTGCTTTATTAATATTAATAATAGTATTTACAAAAGTTTTAACGTTCCTTTGTGATTCATTGAGAATAAAATTTACTAAAAGGAAAATGTGTTTGTTGTAAGAAATATGATTTTCAATTATGTTACTTTACATAATAAGATTTTCTCTTTATTATTTCTCTTTGCCATTGCATTCTGAGAAAATGCATTTAGAATAGTTTTCTTCTTTATTATTTTTTTAAATGCCATTCATAAGCAAGACAGAACTACTAAGTGAATGTTCAACAAACGTCAGTTTCTTTTTCCTTAAATGATTAATCTTTCAGTTACAAAATAAAGAAACAATATTTTCCGTAAATGTTTCAGCAAATGCAGTGAATAAACGATGAGTGAAAACCCTCATCTCGAAACTTGCGCCTTCATCTTAGAGTATTTTTAAATATAAGTTTTATATTTTCCTGAGTACCTATGGTTGCGTATATATTTTTCTATTCTTTAAGCTCAGTTATCAAGAAATAAATAAAAAAATATAATTTACTTTTTGTAAACATACTTTGAGTACTTTTCAAGCTGCGAAGACTTGATTCTGTAGAATTGGTTCCTATTGTTTTCTCCATAAAACAGTTATAAAGCATTGGAATTAACAACTAAAGTTTATAGTAAGATATAATTTCTAAAAATACAGTGTATTTGAAAATTTTAGATTATTATTAAGAAATATTAGAAACAAATACTTTTTTTCTGCATCCATTCTCAGTTAATAACTAATAATATTTATAAATTATTTAAATTTTCACATATGAATATATAATAATAAAAAATAAATATAAAAAATTAGATTTATTGAATTTTTATGCAAAAAAATCCCATGAAATTACTGTCTAATGGAATCCCATTATTTTATTTTCATATGCTTATTAATATATTTGGCCTTTTAAGATACAATAAGCTTTTAACATCAGAATTTTACCTTTCCAATTGGCGTTCTTGATAAGTTCATATATAGCCCACAATATCACATCATATATAGCCTAGAATTTCTGATTCCTCTCTAAAAGAATTAAAACAAGTTATTAAAATGTGAAATAAATTGCAATTCTAACAATAGACAAGTCTACTAGATCGAGAAATACACTATTTGTTATAAAATCTAGGCATTTACGTACATCATTTCATCAACTTTGAATCATGGAATTATTGAGGATACATTCTCGAATTACTATTCAATTTATATTTTCAAAAATCTTGGTAAGAGATTTTTATTTTCTTAAATACATATAAATGTCACAACTATCAGAATATCTCACTACTAAAAGTTTGGCATTTGATTTCTACAAAATTTGACATTTGCGTGCTTTTTTGTGCACGCAAATGTAGCGAAGTTTTGTCTATAAATCGTAATATCAAAAAATTTATGAAAACAATTATTCTTATATTCTATTCCATTGTGTGCATTTCATTAGAAATTTCAGAAATGTAGCTTTAGGTTTATTTTTATGGTTTATTTAAGCCAATTACACACATATTAGTTATATAAATAAACTAATATGTAATAGGCTTAAATAAACCATAAAAATGCAAAATAAGATTTGAATGATTTTACTTATTTAAAAATATTGGTTGCATTTTTGTTTCTTTATGTGAAAATTGTGTTGATTTTTCTATTATGTTATAAAGGAAATTTAACACAGGTATAACATTTTATTTAAAATAATATAATTAATATTTTAGAAACAAAGAATATAAAATAATTTTGTATACAATGTTGCTCACATGACGTATCTGACATTGCATTTCACAGAGAATTTTGAATTCCAATGAAAATCTATGAATTTTCAAAATCTTTTATACAGTCATTAAAAGCAAATACTTGTATGAAATTTAATACATTTCTCTGTTACTATTTTTTCTATATAAATAAAAAAAATCAACGAATGTGTTTCTGTACATATAGATACAAAAGAAAAGTCTCAAGTCATTCAATGAAATATCAGAAATTACAAATTATATTAAAATTCATAACAAATACAATCAATGCTCACTGCTGCCCCTTAAAGATTTTATTCTCAAAATTAAAGTATTTACAGCTTACAGACAAACTTTCTCCTATGTAATTTTGTAGTTTTAAGCATGATTAGCAAATTTAAGCGGAAGCAGCTATTAATATTTCTTTTTCTTTAGACATCAGAATATCTCATAAAATATTATAGTATCTCTTGCCTTTTGTAAGTTTTATGATACTTCGATTCAGATGTCTTTAAATATAATTAAAATGAACTAAAAAGAATTATCTAAATTTTACTGAATCCTATAAAAAATTTTTGTGAATGTTTCAGTCGTCAATATGAATAAATATTATTTTTTTCTTTATTTCAAACATTTAAAAATATTAGATTTTGATTAGAGTAAAACTAGAACGAAATACGAACAAATAAATAAAATACATTCTATGAAAAATGATACCACTGATAAATACATATTTTTTTTTCATATAATGAAATAAATCAATAAAATTCTCATCCTTTGGCCTTTGTCTGAAATTCATGGTGCAGTTGAGCCCATCAAAAAGTGCCTTTGACGGGTTGATGTGACGTTCATTGAAAGAAAAATACGCCTCTTTCTTAAAAAAAGTAAGTTACAAAAGGGTTCATTATTAAGCTCATGATAAAGTTCCAAGAAGACAGGAAATTTAAGCAGTCAGCTGTGAAAAGATCGTAAACGGCTTATAACAATTTCTGCAGGAAGAGTTTCTTGAGAAAGACGCAAGAAAACTCATTAAATCGTTTTTCATCAGGATTTGTTCTTGAAGTTTTCTGGATTACAGTAACTGATTAGATAATCACGTGCTCCTTCCATTTCACAAAAATCATGAGACGATGCAGCTGTTACCTAATGTGAATATGCTATTTCTCTTCAAAAATACGATACGAATAAATAATAATCATTATAATTACCTTATTAAGACGAATTTCTTGAAAAGCATAATGCCCCAGAAATTAGTTTGTTTTTGGCCCATAATTTAATTGTATACTATTATATAATTGGTGAATTTTTATAAAATAAGGTAAAAAATACTTACGTTACAAAAATGCACCCTAAATTTAAACAATACAAAAAATAATGCAAATGATAAAAACTAAATTTGTTTCAAACTAACCAATTTTGTATATTTTAAATCCAGCAAATATTACAAAGGCATTTTAAAAAGACACTTGTTTATGAGTGAAATACTTTTCGTTTCGTTATTAAATTGATCATGTTTTTATTTTACTAATTTTCTTCTCAACTGTGTCAGGTGATGCTACAAGAAACTCCAGAAAATATTTTAATCATTTATTTTGTCCGCACTTCAAACAAAATGCCTAATAAGTGTAAACACTTTCAAACTACTTTTTGGTGAGATGTAGGTCAGAATGAAGACAGATATATAAGATGTTCATTCTACAACTTCAAAGATTCAAATTATTACCTGTCGCAAAACTTTGATAGATTAATAGTGACTTTTTTTAATTTCTGCTTAATTTACTTTTTTATAAGTATATTTTATTAGTACGGAATAAAGAACACTCACTTACTTTGTTTTAATATTAACGTCTCAATATATTTTGTTTCAATGTTTATTCAACACAAAACTTTTTTTTTCACAAGCATCGTTTGAATTAAAATAAAGGAATGTTATTGTGTATAAACTAGCATATTTTCGGGTGTATATTTTCCAAAAAATGTGGAATCAACTACTTATTATAAATTTTGTGAGGCATTTCTCTTGACCTCATTTATGGTCTGCATTTATTTATGCATTTCAGCTCTAAATTTTAAAATATTTATAATTTTTAACATAATTTAGAGAAATATAAAACTTATCTCATAACTTACTATAACATGTAACTAATCTCATAACTAACTTATACAATCAAACTAAATTCTTACATACTAAAAGATAAATTTTCTTCAAACCTGCTTCTGTAAAGTGGTGATTATTAATAAGATTGTCAATACAATAAATATGAATGAAATAAATTATTAATCATATATTCATATTTCTCTCGATATTATTTCATATTTTAATTTAAAAAAAACTTTTGCATCCTCGTTCTAATCTGAAAAGTATTGTTATTCATTACAAATATTTTAATTACATCAACATTTATATTGCAGCTTAAAAAAATGCTCACATCCAATCGGACATGAAAATTAACACTCCTTCACGAGAACATCAGATATACTATTTTTCGCTTAGTTGCTAAATTGAGAGCTAGAGTTAAATTTTTAATTCAGTGATATGAATTAATGAAGCAAACATATAAACTTAGGTGCTACATTATACTTTTATCTGTATCCTCAATTATATAAATACAGTGCACATATGTTTTAAATTTCAGAAAATACTTATGTTTATTTTTAATGACTCTGTCCCTCTTGAATACAAAACAGTGATCCCAGCACAGTTAAAAGAAATTATAAAAAAATACTTTTGTGACATCTAAATTTTTAAACAAGCCAAAATATAGATGATGTAAATGTCAGAGTTTCATTTATATTACATAATATTAAATAAAAAATATTAATTTATAAAAATTACATATAATAAGGCATTGTAAATTACAGGTTTTGCAGAGTATAATTGTATATCTTGAAATAAAAAAAATATTTTTAAGAAAAATATACTAACTGCTTAAGTATATTTGGGAGATTTTTATCAATGAGTTTGATATTTTTTAAAAAAATAAGATTCACAAAAAATTAACTATAAAAATGCTAAATACTCATTAAACAGTTTCTTTCACTGCTAAAACTAAGCCTTAGGGGCACCAAAAATGCCCTTGTGGTTGAAGTAGAAAATAAAAGCTTTTTTTCGTTATCGAAGAGAAAGGACTTCCATGCGACCGATAAAACGATGTGGAGCTTTGTTTTTGCACACTCTGAAAATGTGGAAAGAATGTTTCATAGCTCCAGGACTTTTCGAAAAAATATTTTTATCTGAAGTTTGCCACTATACGTCATTTTTAACGAAGTCGTGTTTCACAGACAATAGAAAGTATTGTTTCTTTCATACAAGTAGAAGATACAGAAAGAAAATTTCGTATAGTAACCTTAATCTTAAATTTATATTCCTCAAAAGGCTAATAGATACGTTTTCAAGAACACCAGATGAAATGGTAACTTACAAACATTATCTTCATAATATAAAATCAATTTGTTTTCACAACTATTTAAATAATTCATTATTTTTTTTTCATTTTTTGAGCATAAAATTTTAAGATTTTTTATTTCTTTTTCATAATATATTCCCTAATGTATATTTAGCATGATAATGTACTGTGTATAAAATATCATTTTTGATAAGTTAGTTTTAATTAGATAAATGTAATTATATGTTACTTAAAGTTGAATAATAGTTTAAGATATTCACATGAAATATTTGGAACAATTACAGTGTATATTTTACATTCATGTGTTACTTCATTAATTTATTCATAGTTTGAAACTTTTTTACCATAAATACAAATAAATTTTAACTCACACTGAAAAAAATGATTATTGGAGAATTCAAACAACGGTTTTATGTTAAATTGGTATGTGTACTACCAAAATAAATAATTTTTTTACCAAACTAAAATAATATAAAAAATACTAAGAAGTAGAATCAGATACAAATTTATGTAGGAGCTTAATTCATTAAAAATACTAAGCATATAGTGTTTCTTGTAATGTTTTTTTTTTACTTTGTTTCTGGTAAATTAAATATGGTGTTTAATTAATACCTTTAATACCTTTTAAGCAGTATATTTCTTTTAGATGTAGAGCAATTGAAACAGATTCAAAATGATTAAGAATTTATTAATTTACGAAAAAGTTTGAAAAACATCTATATAAATTATATTTTTTATAAAATAATGCATTTTAAGGATTTAATCAAATTCCAGAAATGGAGAGTAATGAATTTTTCTCAGTTTTGGAAAACAATAGTATCATAAATATTTCTTATTTAACAAATGCCAAACAATTACTGAAATTGTATGAATTTTTGAGTTTTCAATATAATTGTGTTAATATGGAAAAAATACATCAGAAACTTAAATCTACTGTAAAGTAAAAAAAAAATTGCGAAAGTATTGAAATATCAAATTTATAAATTAACTGCTATTGAACCTGATGCACATATCCCATTTCATTAAATGTTATTACATGTTTACAGCATAGATTTTAGGAAATTATGATAAATGCATTAAAATTACAAAATATATGTTCCAAGTAATTAAATGAATGTAGTACTTCAATTCCTTTATTGAAAATTTACAATACAGTTTTACTCGATATGTTTAAAAGCCTCTTTCAGCACATTTTCTAAAATTTATTTAAAAAAAAGTTTGTGGTTGAAAGGAAAAAAATATACTGTTCTTGAAGAAATAGGATAGGATTTTAAAGAAAAAACCAAACCTTAAAATAAAAACAAAAGTTTAAAAACGCTCTGTAATCGTGAATGAAATTTTCATTTTGTAAGTTATTAAAATCTAGATTTTCTAATTTAATTTACTCAAATAATTATACATTTAGATGATGTCATTTCCTCTACTCTTACTTGGAAAGACATAAATAAATACTAAATTCATAAACATATTCACTTAATTTTAGGTTTATGAATAAATGCAATAAACTCCTATTTATTTTGTCATAATAAGAAATTATCATCAATCATTATTTACAGTTTCGAAAGTTATACTATTCCAAAACTTAAATGCGAAAAACGAATCAAAAGTATGCATCAGAAAACTATGCTCAATAGTGTTACAGTTTTATCTAAAAACGCAAGCATATATTCATTCCAATTTCCAAAAAATAGTGTCAAACCAACATTTTAGTATTCCCTTGTTGGTACGAATTTTAAAAAAAGTGCAGCACATCTGACCTCTACAGCCCCGGAAGAACTAAACTTAGTAAAGAAGCATTGTAAAGTTTTCAGTCTTATTGCAAAGTGCAGTTCTCATTCTCCAGAGTATAAACTCTATTGGACCAATGGCTTCTTACTCACCATTCTAAAGCCGTTATGCCTCAAATGCGAGATCAATATTTATTCGGGAGTACGTACAGCCTTTCACCATATCTCACCGGCAGCTTGTATTCGCGTAAGAGAGTCGGGCATTTAATCTTCAAATAAAGTTGTGTGTTTGAGTTCAAGGAATGCATTTTAGAAAACCCCTGTTGGCTAAGTATGGAGAAGAAACCCAGGTTTTCACTTTTATTTATTGAAAAATAGAGTAAAAAATGCTGAAACTTTCATGTTTTGACCATCTTTTTCTACGTCTGCTCTTAAGTCAACACTTGTTTCTCTCTTGAAAAACAGGGGGGTAAGAAGACTTTTTCCACCAAGCATATATTTGAAGATAAAAATATAGAATTGATTAAATAAGTAAACTCTTCCAAAATCAATATATATATATATATAGATATCTATATATATATATATATATTTATATATACTTATTATAAATTCAAAGCTTATTTACTATGACTGAAATTCTACATTTTTATTTTAAATTTTATATTACACAAAGAAACACAATGATAATAAAAATTTATAAAAGCAAATACAAGCATACATAAAATAAATTAAAAATAAAAAATCAAGGTAGTTTTAAATTATATTTTCATAAAAGTATTATGGATGTTTTTACACTTTTAAATGGTAGTACTTCTGCGAATGATTAACACAATATTCCTATTTAAAAAAATACATCAAAATGCACATATTATAAAATTATTTTTATTTTACTTAACTTAAAATTTTTTATAAATTTCTCAATTTTGGACGAGATGTTTCTAAACTTTGAGTTGCATTTTCCATTAATTTAGAAATATGCAAATAATTTAAAGTTAATGTAAATGTGTTGAAATTTATATGATAAATGCTAAGAAATTCTATGATAAAGGTAAATGACGAATCTATATAATAAAATAAAAGAAATTTCTGTTTTTGAGTTCCTTGAAATATATTGTCGACATACCCAAAATTCCAATTACAAATCGTTTTAACTGCATTTATAATTAATCAATATTTATTTTTACTTTTGCTTACAAAGATATTTTAAACAAGAAAATAATATGTTCAAACAGTTATATAATTAATACAATATGAAAATACATACATACATACATACATACATACATATATATATATATATATATATATATATATATATAATTAAAATCCTCCAAAAATTAAAAACAGCTTATGTTTTGAAGCTCTCCGTAAAAAAATGGTACAAACAATACAATTTATTGCTTATATAAATGATTAAATGATCTTAGGTGAATTAAGCAAAAACGCAAGCTACCACTTTTTGATAGAGAAGAGCAGCTATATATATGAGTGAGAGAAAAGTAAGCAAATATCCAGCTTTCGTTATTACGCTAATAACTTTTTTCAGCAGAATCATTCAGAATAGTCAATGGAGTCTCACAATATCTGAGAAAAACCGTTTGCCTAATTCGTTAAATAGGCTAGACTCAGATAGATGGAAATGGGGATGTCACAGGCTGATGCTGCCTGTTGCCTTAATGTTTCTCGTAGTGTGGTTAACAATATCTAGATTCAATGTTAAACAGAATGTCAATTTCGCTCTCACTGTACGATTCCTCAAAGTTCTCTTCTTCCAGATAATCTTCCAATTTTGACTGGGTAGGGGCTAAATGCCAAGATAATGTTAAGGAGTATGTTGTCAAGAAGTGGAGTGAGTTGCTTTCCTTTCTCAATCATGTGCAATCGTTGGAATCAGAAATGTGGAACGTGCGGAAGTAAGATGGAAATGGTTCATAGCCCGTACATACTAGTACCTCATTCGTAGTGAAGATAAGCGTTTTCCAGCAAACTTTCGGTATCATCTCATGAATATATAGTCTTCCAGTTATTCCATTGTCTCATTCTTCTTGTCAGCAATGCGTCATCCAACTATCAAGTAGGGATTTAGTATGACAACGTGGTAATTGTAAGACCTGAGAAGAATTACTTAATATTGCAACTGTTTACAAGATTGTCCCTTGCCTCATTTCCTTCTGTTCCTTGATGGGCCTTTACAGAACCAATCCTGATGTTATCTGCTGTTGTTAGCAGATCTTGCATTTGTCGTTCCATTGGGCATTTGTAAAAAGGTCTGGATAAAGATTTAAGGCATGCTTGACTATCTAACCAGATGTTGAAAGAGGTTGGAAACAGCTACTTGTATGGCTTTTCGCAGAGCATGGACTTCAGCTTGGTATAATGTGTTCTCAAGTTGTAGCCCAGTATTCAAAATACTTTATAAACTGAGTTCAGAGTATACTACCATTCCAGATTCAACTTTTTCTCCTATTTTTGAACTATCAGTGGAAATGGTCAAGTAGCCTTCAGTGTAATATGATATATGGTTTTGCTTTTGAATTTTTACTTTGTTCTCAATATTGAAGACATCAGGATTGATTGCCTTTCCTTTTATAACTTCCCCAATCAAATTTGGTGCAGAAAGAATATGATCAACTTCACCAAAAATTTGTGCCTTTGCATGCATTTTAAACTTTGACTCTGCTTCTATTTTTAGACAGAGAGGAGGTATTGCAGTTGCAATTTGAAGAGCTGCTGTAGGAGGGATGTTTAGCAAAAATCTTCTTTGAATTGGTAGTCCAGACTTGGATCATAAGGAGAATCAGTGGTAATATCTTGGTACATAGGTTGCTACTTTAATTTTTCGCTCAAGATCTGCAGGAGATAGCTTATACTTCCTACTTATAATAATAGTTTTTACTCCGTGCTTAATAATAACTTACTCAATGCCTTATCTTAGCTTCCCTATTCAGTAACCGACTACTTAACTGACAGCATGGAAAGTTGTTGTTCCCCGTGTATTCAAGCTCAGGGTGGGCATGACTCTTATTAAAAAAAAACTTTTTGTTCACTTTCTATGAAATTTTACCACATAAAACTGCCATTATTCTTTTTTTCCAAAATTGAACATTTCCAACCAGATTGGTTTTGTTGTAAATAATTTATGAATTTTACTTATGTAAACTTCTATATAACAATCAATACATGTGTCTTTTGTGCACATGTCATCCAAATTAGAAGATTTTACATTCCTCCATTTGCAAATTAAATGTAAAAAACTGGTTGCTCCTAAACTTTTGGAAGCCAGTGAATATATAAGTTATGTTCTCTCTCTCGCTAATCTCTCATCATATAATTCAGATAATCATCAAGAAGAAAAATAATATAGTGCAGTTTATATACATATTATAAATTATTTTAAAATAACAATCTGAAGTATTAAAAACAAAAGGAAAACAAATTACGCAATACTTTTGGATCCAAGTACTCTAAATCAAGGAATAATAATCTTATATACATTGATCATAGAAAAATTAAATGTACTAAATCCCGAGTTATAGAAAACTTTTTGTTGTCAAGTAGTTTCTCAAATTATACCTAAGACATGATGTAAATCAAAATTGATCATATTACTTTTCATTTGTAACAAACATAAATAGTATACAAAATGATCATAAATGATGTTTGAGGATAAAATTACAGCCACAGTTCTTATTTTAAAAATTTTACTTATTAAGTTATTACATCCACGTCCTCAAGTTGTTAAATAAATATTCTTAGTTTTATTGTGCTTAATTATATATATATATATATATATATATATATATATATATATATATATATATATATATATATATATATATATATATATATATATAACTTTTCTTTCTTTGTTCTTTCATTCAATATAAAAACCAAGTACAAAATAATAAATAAAAAAATCAAACTTCCCGTAATATAGATTCAAATCTGTACTTCATCACATAATTTTAGTTTATATACAGTATTTTATAGAAGAATTTTGATGCATTTTTAGCAGCAGCAGAAAGATAAGAATCTTAATGGAAAATTCCATCAACTAGAAGGTACATTTTGAAAGGTTCATTTTTCAAAAATTGTTTTAAAGTTTTCTCTTCATAATATTTTGCATTGATTTTAGCCCAACTCTTTCAAATCAATATTTAGTTACTCTTTTCACCGAAACATTCTTCTATGCTATAATACCTTTATGATAAGAAACAGAAGTTAGTAGACCTACATATTTTCCGTTTTGACTTTGATTGATGCTCTAAATTTTCATTTTTGTCTGACTTTTTGGGAACTAAATCCGTGTTTCAACTAAGACGACGATAGAGCTTATTCCTCTTTAAAAAATGTGGTATTTCCTCTAATATAAAAACTATATACAATAGTTGGTAGGTGAATTATTTACTTGTGGTAAAGTTATTTAATTATTAATTTGATTAAATATTTAATAATGATTATCTAGACTCATTTTTCCAGCTTTGTATTTTAAATTATGGCTAATAAGGTAATATTTAATTTATAATTACATTTTAATGATTCCCAGCTGCTAGTTGAAATGTTATTGCTCCGAATTTTTATTCACCAGCTCGTGGGTTCAATTCCCTTGTTAAACAGGAATGCTTGTGGTAAATTGTTATGATATGCTGAATATATTACTAACCTCTTACCGTTTTCGTATACTCAGAGAGTTGTCCAATCTAAATCACATGGAATAAATAATGTTGTTCTTTATTATTAAAACAGAGTATATTTTGTGCTTTTAATACTAAAAAGACCTTAAGAAATTTATTCACCCGTTAGCATTATTTCATGTTAAATAATTAGTTTTAAATTACTTGAATTATCTATGTAGAAAAAAAATAGACTAGATATTAATAATGAACATTTACTAGGCTCTTATATTTTAACTTAGAATGGTACCATATATATATATATATATAAATTACTCGTATTTATTTTAACTTTTGAATAATTCACACAAATATATTGTTATTAAAACTTATGATTTATGTATTTAATTTTAAGAAATATATTGATGTTGTTTCTACAGGGAATTGTAATTTGATCTCTAAATAGAATTTTAATTTTTTAAACTTAAGAAGTTACTTTACTTTTAATTTTTATTTCTATCAGATATATCATTTCAATTATTTTCCATGAATTTATTTCAAATCTCTGTATTAAAAACGTTCTAAATTTTAAATTCAGGAATAAAATTTGGTTCTTTTTTAAATTCAACTAGAAATTCAAAATTTACTTATTAACATTTTTTCTAAATTAATAAAGCTTTATTGATGTTAATTTTAACATAATACCACAAAAAAAAAACATTTTGTGAATAAAAATAACAATTAAAGAAAACATTTGGCTGTCAAATGTATTAAAACTTTTTTATGCAAATTTTACGCTAAATTAAATAAAAATAAGAATGATAGGTATGCACAATTTTTAAATATAAATGTGACTGTTTATTTCGATATTCATTAAATACTATTGTTCATAAAAGTATGTTTCTTATTATTTCACGAAGAAAGAAATTTTATTGGATTTCATTTTCTATATCTGCATTAAACTATAAGCAAAAAATAATTTGAGATGCTAATTTTCACAAAACCATTGTTTTCAGCAAATACCAATTAAACACTAAGTTTTAAAAAAGGATGAATATTTATTTTAAAGATTTGAATTTTGCTATTAATATTTATTCATAGTAAAACATTTAATATTCTTTAAAAGATATTTTCTTGATATTCCTTGGACATCTTTGATATAAAAGGAAATAGTTAAAAAAAAGATTACTTCCAGGAAAATTGCTAAAATTTAAAATAATACAAATTTCTTGGAAATAAGAAATAAATTTAAATACTTTAACAAAAATTCGGATGATAAAACAATTAAAAAAGCATAAAAAAACTTCCTATAATATTCATAAAAAGTTTTTATTCGCTTCAGAAGGAAAGGAAAAAACATTCGCTATAGATTTTGCCTGCCTTATTTATAAAAGAAATATTTTAAAAATATTTTGAAGTATATTATTTTGAGGGTATTAAATTTATAAATTAAATCATTTCACTTTGTAAGTAAAAATTCTTTTAAAGAGAAATTAGTTTCAAAATAGAAATTATTTAGGATTTGTGTGTGTAGATTATTTTAAATATATTAAATGCATTTATAATAATTGAATAAATTTTATCAGTGAAATAAATATTATATATAAAGGTGTAACTAGCTATCTATCAATATATATATATATATATATATATATATATATATATATATATATATTATATATATATTATATATATATATATATATATATATATATATATATAATATATATATATATATATATATATATATATATATATATATATATATATATATATATATATATATATATATATACATAAAATTTTAATATTAGTTAAAATTCCATTGCTTCCTTTATAGATCTTAGAATGATAAACAACTCTTAACTTATTCACTTCATTGATTATTTGATTATTTGAGCCGTTACTAAACTCTTATACGGAATTGTGTCAGTGACTTTGTAAAGGGAGATTCTTGCACACACAAAGCATTTTGCCCAAGGATCATCTTTTCATGCATTAAGTATTTAAATACATTGAATTTTAACGACTTTGGTCGCTTTGTACATTAGAAAATTAGACAAAGGATTTGTACGGATGAGGAGGATTTAGTGTTAAATAAGCTGTTCCTTTGCATGTAAAGTGAATGATTACATAAAACTGGCAATTTATAGTAATTTTATAATTGTTGCTTAAACTAATAAAAAACTTCTTTTAAATAAATGTTGATTTTTCTACAAATATAATCTCTTTTTACTGATATATTTTTGTAAATATTAGTAATATAAGTAAACATTTCTGTATGACAATAATTAAAATGTTATAATTTTAAAATAATTTTTTAGTTTAATTGAAAATTTAAGAAATGACACATTTTCATACATTAATATGCTTTTCTAAAATTTACTTGAATTTCCAACCCGTAACTCATATATTAGCTGCTTAAACTTGCTTAGTATTCATGAGAAGCAAAAAGTAAACTTAAAAACATTATTCTACTTATTTAAAATATATTAATATTATTTATTTATGTGTACTAAAGAAGACATAAATTATAATTTTAAAATAAATATTTTTGAATTCAATAAAATCTCGGGACGTCTTTAATTATTTTTTAAAACGCTTACTCTGGATATTTTATTTTTAAACAGGAATTTAATGCTTTAATTCTAGCATAATTTAATAATATTTCGGGTGATATTTTAAATTTTTTTCAATTTCATTTTAAGGAAGAATTTCTATTTATAAATTTTTCAAAACGTAATTAATATAATTTAACATTAAAAACACTTTACCTTTAAAAAAATGAAAAAACCCTTAGTCAAACATTCTCATTTTCTTTGTTGTTTGCTGCTTGTTTATAGATTTTATTTCTCCATAGTTTTTAATGATGTAGATTGTGAAAAATCATTTTCTATAGTTGTTAAAATTACCATTTTTCAATTAAAATTAAGAATAAATGTATAACTTTATGTCAAAAGAGAATAACAATACTCGGCCGAAGTTTTAGTTTATTTTAGCGTAAATATTTAGTTTTTATATTTTACGTTATATAATCTTGTAATGCAATAAATTTGCCAATGAGTGATTGTATCCAGTGATAGTAACTTCAATATGACTGAGAATAAATTGTAAGATTACGCAATCTGAAATAGTTTCATTGTAATGCATGACAATCTGAAATAGTCATTAATTCGAATGACAGTAATGATAAATAAGTAATACCTCTGTATGGCAATTTTCATTGATCGAAGAACGGCTTTTATATTACGCATGATTTAAAATAACTACATTATCATCATTTGATTCGAATTATTCTCTTCATAATCTTAACATCATCAACATAGCCAATTTAAAAAATTTACCAATTGTCAAAAAATAGCAATAATATCAGAATAAAAAACGACAACGGATATTCTGACTAAACTTTCCAAATAAACAATAAATTTTCTGGATTTTCTTTTCTATTGGAGTTTAAATGTACATCTCTTAAGTTGTCTTAAGCGAATATCTAATTATTCATATGGAATATAATGCATAATTCAATAATGAACAAGATTTCTATACTTAGAAAATAACAGACATAAAATAATAAATCGTAATTGAATAAAAATGAAGAAACTTCACAAAAATGTACACTATTTAAACACAAAATTAATAAAAGTAATAAGTTTTTATTTCAAATTCTGTAAGTCTCTCCATTTTTACAGTAATTGATAACAGACAATATACAGACGTTTTCTGCTTATTAAATCTATTTTATTCTATTAATTTAGGAATTTTTCCATCATCTTTATATAACATATCCTTTTAAAATACTTTATTTATATCTTACATTTATTATTTGCAGAGCTAAAAATCAGAAATAAATTTTCACTCGAATGTAATTAAAATGATAATTACTCGTCGTTATGATAAAATATTGTATTATTTATTTAAATCAGATTTTAAATAACATTAAAAATTTAAAATATTTTAAGAATCTATCATTCAATGTAAAAGAAACGTCTGAAATTTAAAATTCAAAATCATTTTTGAAAAAAAATCAGATTTATTGGTTTTAAATTAAGTATATTGTCACGTAGATAATGTTATCACTCGTGTGGAATTTAGAGTAAAAAAACAGTGATTTTAACTCACACAATTTATTATTTGAAATGAATTGTATCTCAACTTATATATAGTTACCGAACATTCTCGATCGGTATTCCAGAATATTCAAATCTAAGAATTTTCTAGAAACAGAATTGTATAGGACATAAGAATAATCTACAGTCGTATCAAGTTTCACTATAATATTAAGATAACATACTAAGTAACTTATTGAAAGTTTCTTGTAGTATTTATTTAAGGATAAAGAAGATTATTTACTCATAAGAAATATTTATATATACAAATGAAAACGAACTAGCTGATTTATTTTCATTAATAATTCATTGAAAATAAACTAGGTGATTTATTTTCATTAATATTGATAGTATATTCAGAATCATAAAGCTTATAAAATTGTGCAACATAATTTAATATTTACTCCAAACTCTTTTAAGGAATATTAAAAATTTGAAAATTATTATATCAATAATTACTACATCGATTGTAATATTGTTGGAAGATAAATATATTTAATTAAAAAATTACTAACTGTAAATTTTCATGCATATTGGAACATTAGTTATAAGAATTGTGTATCTTAGTACAGCTATATTAAGAACATTGCAAAATATTTTTGTTGATATTTTGTAATTAATCTATTACTTACTAAATTTTAATTTTCTCAACATAAATTATTCTTTTAAATATTGTAATTAAATTTTGTAAGTCATAGCTTTAATGCAAAAAATTAAAATTCAATGTTAAAATTAAAATACTCTCTATTACTTGAGCATGTTTAAAGTAAATTGTTCCAAAGATTATTACAATTATTGTCTTTTTTTCTTTTTTCAATATAAGCTTTTCCTATCAAACTGAAATTTTTAAAATAGTAACTAACTCCCATTTTAGATTCCCTTAAAATCTATATTAAAATAAATTTAACTATGATTTATCAAAATTTTCATAGATTTTTGTAATTAAACTGTATGAAACTTAATGATGTGCATAAAAGAATGAAACTGTTTTGATTAATAAGGGATTACATTATAGTTTGATAAACGAAATTTTAACTGTACCACAATGTTTCCTATTAGTAATAATTTCAAATAAAAACTGAAAATTTAAAGAGAAATTATTATATATAGGACTGCTAAATTAAATAAATTAAATCGCTATCAAATAAAATTAATCATAACATAGTTTCCTAGTAAATACAAGAGAGAGTGTTAACATAAAATATTTTATTAAACACACATTTTTTTCATATCACATTTTTTGCAGTGAATAAAATTCTGAAAAGAAATCATATTAAGAAAACGTACGAGATCTGTGAAAAGATGCATTAAATTACCATTTGAAGATATTTTCAAGAATTACGGAATTATTCTTGCAGGTATTTTTATTTTTGAATAATATTTTGTAGTTTGAAAATATAAGACGTTTTTCTATAAAACGCAGTGTAATTTCATAGAAACGTTTAAAGTAATATAGCTTTATTTTTGTCTTTTATATATATACATCCAGATAAATAACATTAAAGTTAAAACGTTTACGAAAATTTCAGTTTTCTAAACCCGTTTCAGTTAAATTTTACTTGATTCTTTTTACTAAGAAGAATCATATCATGCTTAAAATATACATAATTAATATAAAATACAATTATTATACTAAATAAAATATAAAATACATGTAATTAGTTTAAAATACATAGAATTATTTTTCAATGATGTGTAATTCAAAAACATAATATATATTACCAGTTAAGTTTAGAAATGTTGATAAAACTCTATTTTAAATAACAAAAATAAAATATGGGAATTAATTTCCAATTACTTTTTGTTTCTATGGAAACGCTGTTTGAAATGGAATAATTAATTAATTTTCATGCCAATAAGTCACACATGTTTTGATAAATCTTAAGCAATAAGATGTATAAAATTACTTTTTTGTTTAGATCTAAAATATGAATAAAACATGCATAAATTTAAAAATTCCAATTTTCTATCTGAATAAGTATTCTTTCAAGACTAACAATACTTTCACTGCATTCTTCAATTCTTCATGAAAATCAATAATAAAATATTTCAAGGTTTTATTATTGAATATATTCTATGAAATATTTGTTTCACTGAAGTATTATCTAAAGTTAATGTATTCACATGTCATTAGGAATTAGCTATATAATTTACTTGTAGTTTCATTCTATGTTCTTATATTTATTTGTTGTTAAACATAGTTGAACAAATGATATCAGATATATTCTCTATTGATTATCTACTGTATTTTTATACTGGTTATTTTTTATAAAAATTGAAGGAATATTTTTACAATATTTCGAAGTATTTGTCTATCAGCATATTTTTTAATATCATTGATTTCATTATTGTGAATGTTTTACATCTTAAGAAGTTTACAAAAATAAACAAATATGAATTTTCATTTTATTTTAATTTATTACTTTTAATGCTGTAATTTATTTTTAACTTCATTGAAAGGAAATGCCATTTGAAAGGAAAAGTGACGAATTCAGTAATTACAAGTATCAATGTTGCACTGAGAAAGCATTTAATCTCTCTCAAAAAAGTGCAGTTATATTCAAGATTAATTTACTTTGAATAATTGCTTCTGTGTAACATGATTCAGCCATCATACAACATTAATGGATTGTAACTGGTTGTATATTTAGTCATCTAAAATGCTTCTTTGTCTGAAGCTTCAAATGAGGGTTTCAATCAATTTGAAGGATATTTCCCTAGAAACTTAACATTAACGATTCATTTCAGTCATCGTCTCGAAAAATATCATCTTATTCTGTGAACTCCGCACAGACAAATTTTCCTACTTCTATAATATATGTTTTGATTTGAATCGTCAAATAATTTTATAATATTTGCATATTTAAATATATTTGTATTTAGCTTAAACTATTTCAGAAAATTAATTTTGCAGATGAAAATTAAACAAAGACGCATGGAATTTTGAATTGTATACCTCATGTTTATTGTAATTTGTAATGAAAAAGAACTTTCGTGGATAGATTTGTTTTGCGTTAATAATTGCTTTTGTATCCATGTAAACATAAAGCCCATGAAAAATGATTTTCCATATGGTGTAACGTTTTATTATAAGTGAGTTGGGCTGTAAATATTCTGAAAAGAAAGAATTATATTTAATACATGTCCTGAATTTGAGTAATACTTCATAAATTTGAGTTTTAATTTTATAAACTTATGAGAATGTACATAAAATTATACGTATAGCATTTATAGAACCTATATATAAGCTTAACTAATCTTAAAAATTTTTCTAAACACCAACTAAAATTAACTTTATTTCTCGAAATCCATTGAAGAATGACAGTAATTTAATATTAATTTCATGCATAATATCATATTTAATTTAACTCTGTTTATTGTATGAAATTCCCTACATGATGAAAATGAGATAATAAAAACAGTGAAGAAACAATATATATTTAATGAATGCTTATTTCATGTCGTTGATATTTTTTAATAAAATTCAAAAATAAATTATACAAAATTTTAATTTTAATTACTTTTTAAAGTTAAATAAGAATGCTCTATCCATTTTAAAATATACTTACACTATCTGTAAATTTCTCAACAAATTTAAATAACAAATTTAAAAATTAGTGAAACGTGTGTTTGTAGTATTTTATTAATGATATCTCTTAATAATAATTATTTAACAAAACACGATTTATGAGAAATATACCCTAGTTGAAATCTGGAAAGAATACATTAAATCAAATTACATCAAAATACATTTTTTGTTATTATAAATTTAAAAAGTATCTTAAATTTATAATAACAAAAAATGAGACAAAAATGTAAATAAAGAGTGTCCAGGATTCTTCAATTTATAAAAATGTAAAAAATAAAGAATAATAATCTGCAAAAGCTTAAAAAACGAAAAAACGAGTGTACTTTTCATCTTAAGGACGCAGGAGAATTTTTTTATCACCATGCATTAGATAGATAGATATGTATAATCAATAATAATTAATTAATTAATAATAATCTTAAAGATGAAAACTGTTCAATTAATAGATATAAAATATGAATTCCAAAAGTCCAATCTTTTTAATGAAATCTTTAATTTAGTAAAGGTACATTATGTATAAGCATGGGCTTGATCTTTTCAACTCTCCTGTTTCAGCAATTATAGCTCAATATGTTGATGGTACTGCTGTAACAATTTCTTCATTTATAGAACGAGTGGAATTTACATAATACCTCTATTTTTCTCACTTTTTCATCCTATTGTCTATTCATTTTCTTAAATGCATGATTTTTTTTCTAAATTTTTGCTTACAGCATTACTTTTAATCCATCAAAGTATAAGAAATATCCCAAACATTTAGTTGTTCATTTCTTCAAATCATTACATGCTTTTTGCGGAAATGTAATTAGTTGTTTTCCGCAATACTTGATAAGTTTTTTTTTTATATTTTTATGCTAAAATTTTATTGCCCAAGTATATCAGTGGAAGATAATTATTAGTTTCATCAAGTAAAGAAATCATTATATTTTTTACGATTTATGACTGTCATAAATTTTTTTAATAAAATATGTATGCAGTATATATTTTACTTAATATTATGGAGAGCACTCAGAAGCTTAGCATCAATTCAAGAGATAAATTTTGTCAAACTTAAAAACTTTCAACTGCTCTAAAAATCTTAAATGTGTAAGATAATTACCATTATAATACAAGTATTAAATTAATAGACTCTGCTACTAAGCGGAAAAGAAATAGGAAGTATTTATGGATCACTCGATGAGAATTAAAAATTTCCAATTTTCTGATTAAACAAGTAAGTTTATTATTTTTTTAACTCTCATTATATATTTATGTAAGATTTATGTTTAACATAAGAATTTTAAATATCGTATATATTTTTAACAAAATATTCCATGTCAATTTTCTAATCTCAGTAGCAGTCTTATTATATTTAATAATCATTTCTTCTATTTTAAATACTTATGTAGACTTTAAGAGTTCGAAATGAAAAGGCATTTGGATTACATGAAACAGAAGAGTTTCTGTTTATTAGCTTTAGAAAGAAGTTTACATCTCCAGGGAAATTAAAGGATAATAGCTACAGTATCGTCTAGCGGCTGCTGGCTCTTTAATGATACTCGCGTGATCGAAGTTTTTAAAGTCTCCTTTTATCATGCTATGACTAGATTTATAAATCGTTGTCATTAAAGTGATAAGTTTTCTCAAGAGCAACTAGCTTGAACTTTGTTTCTCAATGCTAAATTCTTCAATCAAAAGCAAAATCAAATATACAAAAATGTAAAAGTGTTGATAATTATAGAAAATGCTAATTAAGTAAGCATTTTCATTATTTGAGGATAAAAATAAGTTTATATATTTTATTTTATGGTGATTTATACTAATGATTAACTTGACAATCTTTTCCACATTTCATCTAAAAGTAAGTTAATTAAAGTAAGGGAGGCACATTTATCAGTAATTTTAAAAATATTAAACTCATTTTCTTGTGTTTCAAGATTTTCACTTCATAACTTAAAACATATTGCTAGTAATTTTGATATTTTAGACTAGGCATATTAGAAAATAAAATCTTTGTTTTCGAATACTATATCGTATATATGTGCATATAAATAATTTTAATATGAAAAATGATACGCATGCAAAAGGACATTTCTGAAAAGAATATGTACAACAAATCCTTCATAGACTCTTAAATTCATCATTAGAGTTATTACTTCGGAATAATATTTTATTGAAAACAAAATAATAATCATTTATGTTTGTTGCCTATGTATGTATGTATGTATGTATGTATGTATGTATGTATGTATGTGTATATATATATATATATATATATATATATATATATATATATATATATATATATATATATATATATATATTTATTTATTTATTTATTTATTTATTTATCTGCCTGTTTCCAACAATTTGGCGATTTGGTTGAAATTCAGAAATCTTATCAAAATGATCTTGTTCCCAAAAAGTGTGATCGCACTATTTCCATTTACAATAATTACTCAAAATATATCCCTTGAAAATCAGTATGTTTAGCCAAATAATTGAAATGCATTATCTTTCGTTTAATTATGAGCTTTGAAAGTGATAATTCCTTATTTTAAATCATACGATGTTTAATGTAATGATACTAAAAATGAATTAATTTATCATTACTTTGAATTCTTCTAAAGCTTTATACAAGTAAAAGTATAAATAAAAATATTTTAAAATTATAAATTTGAAAATAATTGTGAGAAAATTTCAAAATCATACATGAATTAAAATATAATTGTCTATTTTTTAACTTAAAATATGATTTCAGTAGTGTGCATTGCTTATACTTGACAGTTGCATTAACTATATACTAACAAACGCGAATTAAATAGTTGTTTTGAAGTATTTAATATAGAAATCATAAGCTAAAAACTAATATTGTACTAAGCAAAAAAAATTCAATATAAAATTGAATTATACATACGTTTCATGTATGTTAGGCTATTAAATAATATTTCACATCTCACATCTAGATATTAATATGCAGATAATGTTAAGTATAAAAAAAATACCTTCATCTCCGGCATGAGGTTTCATAGTTTTAAGGGCGCAAACACAATTTTTCTTTTCACGGCAATGTGAGTTGTGTAATAACAATTAAAAAATCAGTTCTCTGGAAAATTATGCAATATTTGTAAAATAACTAAATATATAAAAAATTACACAATAGGGAATTATCAACAAATCAAGCTTACTTTTGTAACTTTTGTGTTTAATTTTTTCTATATATAACTCCTATATACTCTTTACTATGTATTCCTAGAAAACAAAACCTATTGCTTTCAGATAAACCTTTCAGGTTTTGATAAGTTCTTAATGCCAAAACGCTAATTTTTTCCCATTAAATTATGTAAAAATAGTAAAATAAAAGTAACAAATTTTTGTAAAAATATATAATTTATATACCAGAATATAATAATATAATGACTAGTAATTGCAGGAAATTCTTAAATGTATTATAAGTATATTTAAAATTTCACGGATGTTACTAATCCCAATCATCTTTAAATTAGTAGTTTTGTTTGTTTTCTTCGGAAACCTTTGCTTAAACTCATTGAAATCTAACCAATGAGTTTTACTGCAAACAAAAACACATTTAGTTTGCAGCGCAAATTTTCCACATTTAAAAATTTTCTTTAAAAGATAAAAAGGACATCCTTAAACATACAAATAAATACATGATTTTATTCATAAATTTTGTAAAATTATACAAAAAAAACTTAGGCTTCATTAGATTAAAGTTAAAAATGTTTATCTTTAAATAACTATTAAATTTTTTGCTGTTCGATAAAATCACGTGTACCTACATTTAGAACTTTTGAAGAAATCTTCCACCATTTTTATCAACTTGTAAATATTTTTACATTTATTTAATATATTAAATAAAACCAGTATAATTAATTTTCCTCCTGATTTTTTTTTTACAAATAATTTTAAAATGTATTCTTAGATATCTTCATGATGGGACAAATAACTCATTCTAAAACTCTAGTGTAACGTTAAACTAGAAGTTGTACCATTTTTCAGGAAAAACGTATTCATAATTTTCGATGTGTTAAAAATGTTTTTTTATATAAAATATTATCATATTTAGAAATTTTTATCAAAAAAAGGAAAGTTGCCTGAATTTATTGCAGCACTAATTCGTCTTTCAAAAATTATGGTTATATTTATGTATTAAATTTGCTTTCATTTTTAAATATAACAAATAACATAGATATATTGAACATTCATCTCTATGAATAATGTAATTTAATTTTTATGTAATTAAATGTTTCACTATATAATGTCTCTTTATTTGATGTTTCAATTTCATGTAAATTAGAATCAAAAAGCATACCCAAACTGAATAAATTTATAAATCATTAAAATTCATTTCATTAATTGTTTCAATGTAGAATATTTTTGTATGAAAAAATCATTTTAGGTATTTTGGTAAACTGATTTCATCTGCATGTATCATATTCAATGGATTTATCATAACTAATCTAATATTTAGTCTCATTTAATCTACATGAAATGATAATTATAAAAACAAACTTCATATTTGTCAGCACAAATGAAAAAGTTATATTATTTATGATAAATAAATTTTATTAATTGAAAGCCATTGACTAATTAACAAATTTATTTTAAAATAATGTTGTTGTTGTCATGTGAAAAGTGCAAAGAGAAAAAAAAAGAAAAGGCAAAGATAATAATGAGATGATTTTAAGAAAAATGTAATGTTACGTATGAAATGTTATGGAATATATTGAGTCATTTTGAATTTAAATATATAAAATATCATAAAAATAGCATTTTTATCTAAAGAAAGTACAATATTTTCCCTTGAAAGCTTTATAACTATATGAATTATCCCTATTAATGTACCATAATACTCTTCCATTTATGAATAAGAATTTTCTTTTCCTTATTAAAAATATAACAGTTATTTGATCTCCATTTATGTGTACCAACTGTTATTCAATTATTATACATATAAACACCAATGTAAATGTACCTGTGAGAAAAAAATCACGTATCATTTTACAACACTTTTATTTAACTGACTCAAAATCTTAAAACTGTTATTAAAAGAATTATCAATAAAATTTACAAATAAGTTGAATTTGTTAATTTAATCCACTTTCAAATATTAGATATCATCTAATGACATACAAGGTAAGTAATATTTGATTCGTATAACATAACTTTTAAAAAATTTTTAAGCATACGTCAAAGCTTTATGTTCATTGTAAAATTTATAAAAAATAAAATATTTAGTATACACATTTATTCTAAGTAAATAGAATTTTAAATATCCTATTAAGAATATGAAATCATTCCTAAAGTCTTTAACAGCGTGATATTTTCTGCAACATGCATTAGTGGTCATTAAAATTGTTTCCCTAAGAAGGCGAAACACATTACATTCACACTATACAAAATAATGATGTTATATATAAATGACCTTTTTTTTTGGTACGAAATTGTTGCGCAGCTCCATGGAAGAATGAAAAGTTTTACCACATTTTTGTAACTTTGACAGATATAATTTTTTTTAAGAAAACACGATGGACTTTATCGTATTGCAATATTGCTACTTGCATCGTTCGAGGTTCCATGTCAGAGTGCAGAATATGGAAATGACTTCACATTATTTAAACGAAATGCAGTATTGAATCTCAACAACTTGCTAGCAATAATAGTCAAGAGGAAAAACTCGATACCGGCATAATTTTAATGGTCTGTACCATAAGCTAACAACCACTGAGTCAAGGAGTGAATTCATTTATAATTATGAAAGCCTATACTATCAGGTTCATCATATTTGTTACAGTATGGGCTATCAGCAGGATGGTCATGATTTTCACTCTCCCCATATAGGAATGCCATAAGTAATCAATGATAAACCTGGACACAAAAAGGTCGTGTCATCATGTTTTACTAGTCATGTTATTAATTATTGTTTGGTGGTATTGTGGAGAATAAACTATCAGCATGAATTCGACTTCGGCATACTGGCCAATTCTCCAGTATTGTAATATGGATTGATTATGCATACACAAATCAATCACTTCTTGTTTACATCAAAGAGATTAAATAATCACCTTTGTATTTCAGTTGTGTAAAGGCTCTTGGCTCTACCCTTTCATCAAACTGTATGAAACATGTTTCAGAGGGTGATGCACAAACATAAGAGTTGTATACAATACTTTCTTGATATAGTGAAATGGTTTCTGAACCACAGATTTATCACCATATACCTATCACTATGCTTGTATAATTGTGGCATTATGCTTGAAGAGGCAAAAGTATTTGTACCCATACATGCTGTCCAATCTCTGTTACGAATAAGTTGTCGTTATTGCAATGGTTGTTTTAGGTGCTGATGTTTTAGTATCTATACTTATATGCTTCTAGAAATTTTAATTACTTGTTACTTTTAGTGTTATATATTTACTCAATAAATGTTGTTTTTTTATTAGTGCTTGTCTTTGGTATAGCATTCTAAGTGATCAGTATATAAATTCCAATTATTTCTTTTATCCGATAAAAATTTTGAGAAAAATACTTCTTGTATTTAAAGTAATTGTTATTATAAGAAACACAAATTAAATAAAAATGTAAATAACTGGAAATTTTTTAAAAATTCATAACTTGTTTTAAATTTTTCAACTAATATTTTTATATTTATAAAAAAAAACATATGCATGAACTAAATGCATATAATAAACTTTTTGTTAATGATAGTTTTGTTTAAGTTATAAAATATTGTTAAATGAAGGTATAATTTTGCATGAAGTACAACTGAAATGTGAATTAAAGGTATTTTTTAAAAAACAATGTGTTTTTATAAACTAACGGAATAAAATATTTCTTACATAATATTAGTAATATTATTTCTAAAGATTTTGGTTGGAACACTTAAGATGGCATTAATAATATTTTTACTTTTATGGGAAAAATTCTCAAATAAAACTGTATAATTTTGAATTAGATAATTTAAATAATTTAAACATTCCTATCGAATAGAAATGAATGTTAATAATATCGTTCATAAATTTTAAATAAAAAGTACATTTATCTAAGAACCCGGAAAAATATTCATTTGACCTGAATTCTGTTCAAGAATTATAAGTGTAATGTTCAAGCTGTCGAAAGGAAGTAATTCTTTTGAAACATAATTTTCCTCATAAATTTCACTTTTTTCTCGATTCTGGTTCAATAAGTGCAACCAGCAAGTCAACTACCGTAAAAATGGTTTCTTTTCCGATAAGCATTAATAATCACCCTCCGTCATCCTTGCTTCAATTTCTCTCTATCGATATTATCTTGAAGTAATTTGCTTCGAGAACCAGAGTCACGTTTTTTGGAAATGGCATAAATATTCGAAACGGTTAAATGAATGTGCCGTATCTGTGCACTTTTATGTATCATTTCAAACTTGGTCTGAATATAACTCAGAAAATTTCAATGTAAATAATTGACAAAGAATAGATTATATTATTTCAAGAAGAAATATAAACATGCTAGAAATTCTTGTATGCTTATTGTATTAAAATTTATTTATTTGTTAAAACATATTATTAATAAATGTCATAATGTTTGACAGCGGAAATATTCAATTCAATTCAAACACTCTATTGGATCAAAATACTTTTATTTTAATCTTTGTTTTGTATAATTCAAACTAATCATTCCGGTTAATGTATATTTATTTTAGATCTAGAGCTAAACTATTTATAAATTCTAATAAGTGTAAACTATCTGTAAAAAACATGATTTCAATTATAAATCTTCAGTTAAAAACAGAATATTAACTACTTGAATAAAAATTACTTAGTAATATATACATATCACACACTTCTGCGATTATATAAATTTAAATTATGATTTGCAATTACTAAATAATTAAAATTATTTATATTAAGTATTCATTAATATTTATTTATTAAGAAAATTATAAAACACGTTATTTTAAAATATTAGCTGTAAAAATATCAACTTACGCAAAAAAAATATGTTTCACTCTTATAATTAGAGATTGTTTCGTTTTATGAATGAATTCATATTCAATGATCAAATTCATCAACGTCATCTTCAATTACACATCAAAGTATTCCATTTTTTAATGTACAAGGAATTCATCGTTAAACTTAATTAATTTTATGTGACTTTCAACCTGAAATAGAGGTAAACATTAAAATAAATAAAGCAAGATTTTTAAAGCACATATTTACTTAGATTGAAACTGTGTATTAATATAGTTATGATTAAAATACCATAAAAATTGAGCTCATGAAAGAAAAATGCCTATCAGACTTGCTAATTATAGATTTGATTTCAAAATTATTTAAATATTAAGAATTAGTAAGAAAAATGTGAGAAGACTAGATATTTTATTAATTAGTTTTTAAGTCTTTTTATTATCTGCTTCTTTCAAGAAAGCTGATGAATACCGGCTGACACTTTGTTTCAGAACCTTTATATAGTTCTTTCGCTGCTATTTACAGCAGTAAGATGGATTTCCTGAGCTTAAAGGAATTCGAAGAAAAATAGGACAGATTCGCCGTGATTACCGTTCTTCATCAATCACACAATTCCAAGACTGAATTGTTAACGAATTCACGGAACCGCTACTGCGTAGTCTTAGAAAATACTTTGGAGACAGCATTTTCAATTTCCAGTAACTTTGTTGCACACAATCCCTAAAAGATCTTTTATTCGAGTGTTTTTAAAAATAAAACTAAGACTACTTTAGAATGTTCAATGAAGCAGAAATTGTGCCAATTAAAAATAAGGTGTCTTTATTATCTCAAAGGTATATTAAATGATAAAATTATGGTTGGAAAATTTGATGTATGAAATTTATTTACAAATCACTCGCACACTATTCACACATTAATTTATTACAATAATTTCTAAAGAAGACTACTAAACGTTTGTATTGACTATTATTAATGTAATTTATTACGTAAAATAAAAACTTTTATGTAATGAACTTAGTTAGTCACTTAATTCATTTATATGCACAAAGTCATTACTTTAAACGCTATTTTTTGCATAATAATATATTTTTCCCATTGTTTGGAAGCACAGTTTAAATTTTAAGCTGTATATAATAAAATAGATGGGAGTGAGAATAATTATATTTTTCTATTTTTTCTAATTAAAAATATCAATACTTTCTGATGCAACAGAAAACGTATTAACTTTGAATTAAATTCGCTTAAAAATTAAATCCTCAACAATAAAAGTATTAGAAAAATTTAAATTTAATCATGCATACATAAAATATTGCATTGAGAGCAAAAAGCTAAATTTAAATATTTATAAATTAAGTAGATATCATATTCCTAGATTCAAAAGTATGTTTTGAAATATATATATATATATATATATATATATATATATATATATATATATATATATATATATATATATATATATATATATATATATATATATATATATAGCTTTTAAATTAAGTTGAAATAATATCTAGCACTTTAGGAGCAGGAATTAATTTCTTCATTAAATAAATACATAAATCATTTGAATCAATTTTGACTTCACCTCATTAACAAATAAATTTATTTTTCTTGTGCAATAAACATCATATACAAAACTGTTTAAGACCATTATTTGATAAAATATACAAACAACAGAATAAAACATTTTATTCATTTACTGGAAAATACTTAATTTACCAAAGAAGCATAAACATATATAAATTATAATTAAACTTTCAATCAACAGACTCTATTAATAATTTCTTAAGTAAAGCGCTTTATATAATTCAAACAGACTTGAAAATGAAGTCTGAACGAGGGATTTATTTTCTTTGCATAGCTGTCCATTTATTTGTTCCCATAGTCAGCATTTGAAGTTGATTACATAATATCAGTGTCTTATAAATATTCATAAGGCAATAAAGGAGAAACTCCCGTTTCCAAAATGTGCTGTTGCTGTTTATTAATAGGAAGCCGAATAATTTTTGAAATTCTGTTTCAATTAATTAAGAATGGATGATTTCCAGAAGTTCTTGGGATTATTTTTCTGGTTAATAATTAAAAATGTGTTTTCTTCAGCTCAGCATTATTAATTAACAAATTTCATTTATTTATTTCAATACTTATTTTATTGTGCAATTAAAATCAACAAAGATAACAATTTTAAATTAAACGTGGACTTTCAATAATGTAACATGACCATGATCTCTGCGCATCTAATTTTAATTTGCATAAGTAAATATAAAGATATGTTTAAATTAATAATGTATTACTAAGTGAAATATTTTTATACTTGTAAGTGATAAATTATGTAGCTAGATAATCCTTTTTTCAATTTTACAATGCATCTAAATAAAATTTTATTCAACTTACATTGATGCAATATTCACACACATTAATTAGTTTATTATTTTCTGACTGAAGTTATGCATCAATATTAATTTATTTTACGAATTGACTGTAAACTATTTCTATAAATCATTATAGATTAAAACTAGTTTTAATAATTTTCCCCTAAAATTCTTTCTAATTAAAATAATACTAACTTGGATTTCCTCGGGAAAAGAAAATTCAATTTCTAAATTTACATGACATAGTTGAGTTTTGGGCAAATGTAGTTCTTTAACCTTACAAAATAATAAAACTATGTGCTGAATTGGCTATAAAACTAGGCATCAAAAGCATAAGAGTTTGAAGTAATTTGGGAACAAATTATTTTTATTTCAACTTGATAGTATAGAATATAGCCTCAAAAATACACCTTACGTTTTATATGTAGAGTTTTGTGACAGTATGTCTGAAATAGAGGATTTATTTTTCTTAAGTTTGAACAATTCAAATTACTTTCATCTTAAATGATTAAGTACACCAGATGAGTGTAAATCGGAAAAATGGCATCGGGATGTTCCCAGATGCCACTTGTTTAATAAGTAAAAATTTTAACTAAAATAAAATCACTTATAGTAAAATTTTACTTACTGTTTAAAATTCAAAATTTATTCACCTTAACAAGAATTCTATTCTTTGTTGCCACTTGTACTCAATTAGCTCTAAATTGCATTTCATTAATGTCTGGGTAATAGAGGCAAAAAAGCAATGTTTACATACGCCTAACAAATGCGTTGACTAAAATACATATATTAATAATATTAAATGAATTTATGGATGTTGTTGAGACTACAGCATCATTGCTAATGTCTTTTAAATAGGACCTTTTATTCATTGCTTTCTGAAACAAAACATTGCTACCATTAAGATTTAGCTTTCTTGTAACAATGCTGCTTCGTGTTGAGAACAAATTAGTAAGCAACATATCCTTTACTGAATTTGAGACTTCTCTATGACTCATATGTTTTAAATTCCTTACAATAATTATGGTGGGTGAATGTTAAATTCTATTATATTGGCTTTATGTTAACCAGAATAAGAAGATAAATGTTAAAGTAGATTTTTTTCTAATACAAGTTTGCTATTCATAATGAATACTATGATTTCTGGAAAGCTTCTCATGACAGCCATCAGTTATGCGCTTTATAATAGTAGAAATATTTTTGTGAGTTTGTAATACCCATGAGTATTAAAATTCCAGCCACATATTTGGAGAAACATTTTAGAGTGATTTTTTTCTGAGTATCGTCATGTAGCACTAGCATTATTATGCATTAACATTGTTATGAAAAGAGAGCAAGATATCTCCATTGAATACTTACAATGTTCTTTAAAATCACTATGATCTTATTACGTAGAGTATGCGTGCACTGGCACACGTTCCTGTACCTAGGCCAGAAATGGGCTCTTCCAGTTAGATGGAAGCTGCTGAATAGCGTTTGCAATTTAGAGACATATACAAACTAAAAGACCCCCATTACTTGACCTGCCACCTTCAGCGGTTATATTTACACTTGAGAAGCAGGACGACTACTACCTAGTTTGGCTCAGTTAACGTTAGTGAACGCGACAGAATTTTGGTTGAGATTCGAACTCACTACCTTCCAATAATGAGAATGACTCATTTACCTTTCAGACCATTACGCAAACCATATACATTATGTAATACGAAAACCTGGTAGAAATTAATGCATTAAAATGAAAAATAATGAAAATATGGAGAGTACACAAGAGATTTTAGATTATGTGAATTAAAAATAATTGCAAAGCTTGGCTATATACAAGAAATAAAATGAAAAGAATCAATAGCCTTTCTTGATTGAACTATTTCTTAATGGTATTATATTAAAATTTTGTATTTAAGTGAGTATTTTTTGCCAGGCACCCATTTCATTTGTGCTATTCGTCCTGCATGTTGATCGTTTCTGATTTTTATAAAAATACATAAATCGCATTTCTTCAGTTTTCCTAAAATAATAATTTTGAAACTAAATATAAAATCACAGTTTAATTTAAAAATATATAATTAATAATTTAGTTTATTTTAATTTATTTATTTACTTTATTTTATTAAAATTTACGATTTATTATTGAAGTATATTTTCTAATAAGCCAAATTTGATTTTTTGGTAATAAAAGTCGGATAATGTCTATAGGATGTCGATCAATTAATATGAAACAAATATATAAAAAAATATATATATATTACATGTTTTTAACAATATTTCATTTATAAAGAGAGAATTCATATTTTTATTTTTAATTAATAAAATACTTTAAAAGTAGTACTTGATTGCTTTTTTTATAAACAAAATTTTACAGTATTCCCTCAAAATTACATTTAGCATAATTTTCCTGAATAATACTTGTTACTTATGAAACAGTATGACTGTTATTTATATTAATATCTATAACAGTCCTGAATAATACTTGTTACTTATGAAACAGTATGACTATTACTTATATTAATATCTTAATGTTATAGAGACAATTGTTTAAACTGCCGTATATTCTAAAATATTCCTTAATAAATTTGTTGTCTTCACTTAAAAATGATGCAAATTTAAGAAAAGAGCGATTTTTTGCTTCAACAAGCACACTAAGAAAAGAAATTCAATTCTTAGTTTAAAAATATGTTTGCTTTAGACAAGAATTTAGAAAAAAAAAAAAAAAAACTCTGATTTTTTTTTTTCTAAAAGTGATTGTAAATGTAACGAAAAAGCATAAAATGCTTTTGCTTAAGACGCAAAGCTCAAGGCATTTTAAAATTCCCGTATGCAGCTGTTTTCGGACCATTGCTTAGGAAATAGGATTTTATTATTTAATGCGACTGTATATTCAAATACCTTTCTTTAAAGATATACAATGGAGTAAATTAAAAAGTGCTTTTATTCTTTTCTGAAAGGATTAAATCAAGACAAAAGAATTTAAAAAGGTTATAAATATATCTCATAATTATTATTAAAATTAATTTCCAAATAACTTTTGACATAAATGGACACACAATACTAAAAAGAACTTCGAATACCTTTCTTTTTTTAATTGAAAACCTTTATTTCTTTCCTATGTAATGAAATTTAAAAGTTTTGTGAAAATGGTTTTAAAACACATTAATTATTAACTAAGTTGTATAAAAATAGAAAATTTAACATTTGAAAGCCTATCTGTCTCAGTTCTGTAATTATTAATTTTATGTTTTACGTAAGTAATCGCGCAAAAAGTAAATTAAAAAAATTACGATGAAATCTACATACATTATACTTAATTATCCAATTAATTCTTTGGTACATTGCATATAAAGCGTTTGCATAAATATCAGAAAACCATAATATGTGGGTGGAATAAATTATCTCTCACTTCTCTCTTTTCTTCTCACGCAGTCAAAATATATTTAAACTATTTTTACAATTCATCTCAGCTGTTAAAAATTGAAAAACTATTAAAAAACTGATTCTTATATTTTGAAAAATATTGAAAACTTGAAATGTTCTAACAGTTTTTGATTATTTAAATTACATTCTTTTATGAGATTGGTTAATTTAAATAGTCAAATAAGACTGTAATTTACAACTGATGAGAGGGAGAGAGAGATCAGAAAATCTGTGCTAAAGTATATTTGAATTCAACATATATTTTCTAGCAATATTTAATAAACTGAATAGAGTATCATTAAATATTTTAAAACATATTAAACATGAAATTTTGAATAGAAATAATATGCAATTTTAAATTTGAAATTACTAAGAAACATTTCAATAAATTAAAAGGCTGAATAACATTTAATTCATAATATTAAATTCTGAAATATTCATTTTTCGACACTATTTTACCAGAATATTATTTAATGCTTATTTCAAGCCCAAATACAATACAGTAAATTTTAGAAAGTTGATTTTCAAGATTTGTAAGAGAATTCAGAAAATAAACTTGTAACAACAGTTTTATTATCAGGAAAAAATTTATCTTATATATTAGTACATGAACTTAAAAGATATAGCTATAGAGAATATACGAACTGAATGAAAAAAGATATTTAATATAGTTTATATTCTATTCATGAGGTATGCAATTGTAAAAAAAAGATCTTTTAGATTATTTGAGGACACCTTTAAGCATCAAGTGTATTTTAAGTTTAATTTGAATGAAATAAAAAATGATAAAAATAAAAGCTATTGAGATAAAATATTAATTTAATTAAATCCATAACTGAAATTCTTACATACAGAAACTAAGCAAGTGCATTCAAATTTTATAATTTACAGTTCATATTAAACTATTAAAATATATGAGAGGAAAACGATAATTGCGAAATGTAGATTCGGAAAATATTTTGTTAAAATAGAAAGTATAATAAAAGCATGTTGGTTTAAGACAAATCTTCATTTATGAGGATAAATTAAATATGAAGTCACACAATAATATTCTGGAAATTACGTAAAAGGAATTATTTATTAGATAGGCGCTATTTTAAGTTAGTATTATTTTAAATAACAATTCATTAATTTTTTTAAGAAATCTTCTTATTATAAATATAAATTTTGCAATGATAGTTTTAAAAAATGCTTGTAAATTGTGACTTATCTTACTATAGTGAATAGTATTTAGATGATTAACAGTTGCATAACGTCTTTAATGACAAAACTTATAAATATAAGTTATCGTTACGTTTCATGTAAAATTTTATATTAATATTAAATGTATTTTCGTATTCAATGCTATTCATAGAAAATACATTGTTTTGAATGTTTTGAATAAATAATGAACTTTGAATGATACATTTTGCAATATAAAAGCTTATATAAAATAACTTACCTTTGACTTTTATTGCTTTCTGTAACGTTATGTGTGTAAATGTGCTTTAAATCCAAGCTTCCTGAATCATAGAAAGTTATTTTTAAATAATAAAAATATTACAATGTAAAATTTGTTTTAAAAAATGTTTTTGTTTCATCATAAAGGAAATGGCTATTAAAATTCTATTAGCATTTTTTCCTTAAATTTTATGAATTTTATATTTTTTATAAGCATTGAGAATGTTATGTTACTGCAATAAGATCGAAATTATGATTCGTATATGGATTAGATATGAAACAAGCTGTCTCTGAGGGACAGGAAATACCTCTCCTTCTACCAGATTACCGTTGCCCACCAAAAAAGAATTTCAGATAATTACGAAAAATATAAATACATATAAAAATATATCATAAATACAGTGTTTCTTTCTGAAAATCATTTTTATGTTCCGAAAGGAAAAATTTATTCCAGAAATTTCTACTTAAGTAAAGAACACATTGGTTGAATCATTGTAGTCCGAATTATTATAAATTATTATATGTGATAAAAAAAAGTAGTTTCTTATCGATATCCTTAGCTTTAAAATATTTTTATCAAAAAAAATCTTATAGTTTCTTTACATTTAATTTTTCTTTATTTTAAATGATTTATTTAAATTGCTGCGTTTTCATTTTCTCTGGCTTATTTTTACTCCGTATTATTCAGATTTTAACTTAAACGTAAATCCTCAAATATTTATTATAGTCTACAGAAAATCTATATTTTTATATATTTTAATGTAACCTACTTAGATTATCTAAAACATTCATATCGCTCTTTGCATTAAACTATATCAGCATCGCACTGTTCTCTTCTAGTAACTGGGGGATAATGTTAAGGCAAACACGAAATATCTCGTGCCAAGCATAAGTAGTAGAAATGTATAAACACCTATACCATCTGCTATCTGAATGACTTTCTCTTTAATTTATGTGCCGTTTACTGCACTGTTTTGCTTTTTGTGTGCTCACATAAACCTTTATACTGTATCATTAACTTTCTGAGACCTCTGTTTTATTTTATTTCACAAAGTCGATTACCTTACCGTACATTTAATGGCAGTTGCTTATTTTTAATGAGCTATTTTGCTTAGTTTTCCCTCACTCAATCATTGCAGCCGACCTTCCTCTGGGAGTACAGGACTTCTTTTAATCAAATTTTCCATCCTTGGATGAAAAATGTTTTTCTTCCTATTTAAGAGAAATTGAAAGATTTATAAACAAAGATATCTTAAGATTCTATCGGATTATTTTCTGGCAGACATCGCAAAGAAAATGTGAATATTACGATTATAACTTTTATTCATCTACATTTTATTTAATTGATATTATACTAAGTTCCTATCCTAGGATTTAAATTGCTCCTTAAGTTTATTTCTACTTTCTGCATTTCCATATCTTTCTTTTCTATGAAATTAAGTCTACCACAATATGTAAGAATCAATCAAATATTTTAAACAAAAGTTTAAATTAATTTTTTAAGCTTGTATCAATAAATATTATTTAAAAAAAATTTAAGCTCTAATGATTGTTTAATAATTTAAATAATTTTACTAATGAATAATTACAAATCTGATGAAGTCAAATAGTTACTTCTGTATGTAATCATGAAAACATTTCATGTAAAAAATATATTCACACACACATATCTAGAAAAAAAATTTTAGTGATACACGCATTTTAAATAAAACTAAAATATAGTATGGAACTGCACAGAGTAATGATATTTTATTTTATTATAGTGTGAATTATTGAATTTAATGAAAATGCTTTGATTTGAAACCATCATTGTCTTTCAGAATTAAGAGTGAAAATTTACAGGCCTTAAAATTATATAATTTACAAAGAATTTAATGTAAATTGCTTTTTAATACCCTGCTTTATTTCTATTAAACAACGAAAGTATTTTTTTACTTATATGTCATACTGAATGCTATTCAAATGTTTAGAGATGACGCAGCTAACATAGATTTTGATTTCTTCAACAAATATCAACTTTTACACTTCATCAATTATTGTTTTAATATAAGGCAGAAACTTTTATATGACAATAAAGGCAATCTAATTTATATGACTTGTTTTCAGAATGAATAATTTTAAAAGGAATCAGTTCCTCATCTGGTTAATGCAGGAAATTATATAGTCGCTTCATTTCTCTTAAATTTTTTCTAATACATTGATTTACTTTTCTTCTTATAGAGAATTTTTTTTAATATTTGGGTGAAAATTTCAATAACTTTGATAGAAGTTTTTTTACAGTGTATTTTAATTAAATACCACTCAGTAATATTCCATATATTTTAATTCAAAATGATGAAAAAGTTAAAGCTTTTAAATATTTTAATAATATATTTAAATTGGTACAAGTAAGCATGAAAAAGAAAACCAAGAAGATGATAAAAAACAGAAGAATATATAATATACAGAACGCGTTCATAGCATTACTACAAATAGGAATACATGTTTGATACTAACCAATACTATCTTTAAACACCGATAAAGTTTTATTGAGCCTTTGTATTTTTTATTTTTTTCTACAATATTAGGATCAAGGAGATACTCTAAAGAAAAGTAAAATATTATAAATGTAGTAAATGTATGCTGTAGTTACTAATATAATTAAGAACACCAATGAGCATTGTTTAGCAGTAGTGAGATTGTTAAATAAAATTAATCCTGTTTACAATCACTTTGTTTTAAATTCTTCAAGGATAGTTAAAGATCAAGTTATATGAGGAGAGAACACCAGGAAAGATTCGCTCCACAATATAAATTTTAAAGGCTTAACACAGATTATTTCAAATTATTCATTTATAAAATAATAAAATATAAAAGAAATTTGAAAATGAAAACCATTAATTTCAAGTAGATTAGTGGTACAAGAAATTAATCAGTTTTCATTTTAATGTACAACAATACCTGTGAAAATACAAGATTTCCTCAAAGGAATTGATTTATTATACTAACATTCTCCTAAAAACATACAGTAAATAAATATCGTAGCAATGAAGCCTTTATTCTTTGTATCCACCAAATATTTACCCAGGATTGACATGAGAACGGATGTGTAGAATATAATCAAAATTAACTCAAGATATTAGACTTGGAATGTGGAATATGTTTCATTTCGAAATTTTGATTACAGTGTGATTATTAATTGAAGCCATCATTAAACAGATTGGGCTCATTGTGAAGCTTCTTATAACTTAATATAATTGATTCAATCCATTCGATGTCATTCTGCAACCCTTCTCGTGTAAAGAAAGATGGCTTGCAATTTCATTTTAACCATTTAAGTTATCTTTTTTTTTCGTAACCTCTGGATATAAAAGAAAAGATGCACAATATGAGATGCTCTTTTTTCTACATTTCCACTGTAAATTTATTTTCTAAAAAATAAAGAGGTTAATATTTTCTGATTTTTGGAAAAGTATTATTTTTATTGATTGCTGTGCATGTATTTACATTTTTTCCACTACATCGCCGACAGTAAATGTGCTAAAAAGTGAATAAATGAAATGTTTTTAAAGCCTCGTCTTTAATATCTTCGTAGTTAGAAATAATTTAAAACATTAAACCCCTCACACATTCAACATGTTTCTAGTTGAACTGCAAGTTAAATCGGATTTTGTGCTGTAAAATAAAAGCTATGAACCAAAAATGTTCAGTAAATATAATAAATATCTTTAAGAATACTAAATAATATAACTTAGCAGGGAATGAATACCGTTACGTTTCAGGAAAACAAAATTGGAACCCGAAAACAGGGTATTTGTTTTTCAAATGAACTTACAAGTCAAGAAAAAGGGCATGCTTAGCGGCACAAGTATATAATACATTATTAATAATAATACCTTTCAAGAAATATTTACTTTGATTTTTAAAGATAAGAGGAAAAATATTTAGGTAATTTATTGTGAAGTGCTTATTTAAATTAACATTTGTTGAATTTTACTTTTTAATATAAATCGTGGTCTTCATTTATAAATTCATTAACATAATTCAAATCATTTATTTATATTTTCACGTTATTCAGATAAATATCAACCTTACTTTGTATTTATGCAAATACAATTGATACAGACCTAATATGATTGATTTTCAAATCGTTCTGATGTAATTAATATCAGTGTGGTAGTACTCAGTACTCAAATGAAAAGGATTACAAAACCGCAATACAGACTAATTGAATTGTTATCCTCACATATCAGATACTATTTCCTAATGTAGAAAAACGTTATTATAGAAAGTAGTAAAGATAGGCGCAATGAAAAAGCATTTTTTTCTTGGTTATAACTATAACTTGGATATATTGAAAAAAATAATAAGTTTACAAGATATTTTAGATTATAATAATGAAAACTTATCTCCTTACTGCTACTTAAAAACCTTTTTCAACTTATGACTGTATAATCTAGTATCTTTTCAACTCATCAATTATTGACATTGCAATTTATTCATTTTATTCAGGTGAGGAAAAATGACACAGATTTTTGAAAACTAATTCTTGTAAGAGTAGATGATAAATATGTCATCTCTGTATACATATAATATGAGCGTACATATCATAGTTTCACGATTCAAAAGATGCTGTGAATCATAATACAACCTGATGAAACTTACACGTAACAAATGTTTTGAAAAGTCATACACAAAAGTTTTAATAATAATCAAAACTTTGTCGTCCGTATTTTTAAAGAAGTTAACATTTATTATATTTAAACCATTATGTTTGTTTTATTTCTGTCTTGGAGTAATTGTATGCCTGCATGTTTTGAATTGTTAATAAATCAGGAAGTATAAGATTTTTACTCCAGTAAACTTAATTGCTAAAATTTGTGCAAGAGTACAAAATAGGAAAGGAATTTTGATTTATCTTCCTCAAAAGTAACAATTAAAGTAATTCTTACAAGGAATTGCATGAAATGAAAGAAATAATGCAATATTTCTGAAAAACATTCTTTAAATTAGATATTAAATTTAGAAACATAATAATATTATCTTGCTAAGCATTGTACTTGAAGTCTAAGGAATTCACTTATTTGAGCAAAAGTTCATTCTCTAATGTAAGTAAAAGATGGAGTTTAAAAATCAAAAGAATAATATGTTTTTAATTGTGGTTGCAAATGAAATAGTTTATCTAGAGCTTTGTGAAACTACTTTTACTATAAATATAGAATGCAATATTTCCTATCATAGGGATGTATAATGTCTATTGAAATCCTAAGACATTTCTGAATGCAAACGTTAAAAATGGGTCTTCAGATCAATCAAAATTTCTTAAATGTTTGATTAGACGAAGTTTTTACATCTTGCTTTCCACTGAATGAGGTGGACTTTTTGAAAGCATTTTTGTGTTATCTCTTCTGATTGCTATTGAGGATTGACATTATGAGAAAAGCTTTTGAAACAGCTCAAATAGATACAGTACAAATTTGGGAACAGAATTCAAATAGCTAGATGGATTTTAATTATTACTGGAAATCAATAGGAAAATCGAAATAAGTAGCTCGAATGAATGCCATGGTATATATGACATGGTAAATATTACATGATTTATTATATAGCTTGTGTGCTTAAAAATAGAAGTTTTGACATTTAACATTCCAAGTGGATGTACGATCAGCGTCAAAAATATAAAGGGAGATACTAATATTTTAAGTATAATTTGAAATATGATGGTAGACATGTTTTTTTTTTAATGTCCTAATATCAAAGGTTCAATATTGCATTTCAAATGATTTTTGCATGTGGTATTAACTTGAGTGTTGCTGCAAAACGTTTACCACTATAAATGATTAGATAGTAGTTCTATTCTAGGCAAATGACCAAAACTCTCATGTATGTTGTATCTTATGATTTAACTCTTTCAAATATTAATATAGTTAGCAATACTTGACTAAGCTTAGAAAGTAAGTCACGGGAATACTTGAAATAAATAAAGAGACGGTTACATGAATATAATAGATACAAATTTTGATTTAATCTAGAATTTAAAAACGTAAGTGGTATTTTAAGTTGAATATAGTGATATCTCGCTTATGTTTTTCACATAAATAAATATTTTATTTCCAATTCATTTAGGTATTTTTGTTTATTACATACATTTAATTCATGTTCATCCTTATTAAATAATTATAGTAATTAATAAGGGCATTCTGAAATAATAATCAAAATTAAAATAATAAAATGATTTTAACTGTGAACAGTTATGAATTCGTTTTCCGACTGAATGTTTTATAGTTATAGGAAAGAAAAATGTTTCTAGAAATTTAAATTTCTACCTAAGAAATTTAAACGTCTATAATTTAGGTAAAAGTTTCAAAATTCCAATAAATTTTGAAGAAATATACAAATATCATATGAATTTTGAAATGGAAAAAAAATTAAATCAAAGTTTCTCACTTGAGATATTTCTCTCAGAAATGTTAGAATATTTCAACAAACAACCTAAGCACCATAAGATTACATATTATACTAAACATATACTTTTAAGACAGCGAAACACACAAATTTCAACCTCCATTTAATATATGAAGTAAATTTAGCAATAAAATGTTTATTTTACCTGAAATTTTAATATTATAATTATGTTGAAGTATACTAAATCTTACCATAAGCTACTGTGTTACATTAGGAGGAAAACTTAGATTTCAGGTTAGATACTTCGATAACTTTTTAGGTTTTTTGCGCATGGACTTAAATCTATTATCTGGGAAATAATCTTTTTCTAAAAACTACTCAAAAAAGCTATAATATGCAATGGATGTTAAATTTTAAAACCATCCATTATGTTATATCAAATGCAGTACAAATGGGGTTGCCGCAGCAAAGTGGTATGCTTGGTTTTATTGTGTGGAACATTTTCTTATTCCATCTCCTGCTGAGCAAAAAGAGATTTACCTTGTTTTCCTGCACACACATTTGTTGAGATGATTAAAGAATTTTTCTTTTTCTACACATAAATACACTCCAATATCTATGAGACTATTCCCGGAAGAAAACACCATTCCTGGAAGAAGGAAGACTTTGAATGTTCAAATGATTTACAATGGTTTCTCATTTTGACTCATTCGTTCCACTGCACCAAAAGAATTAGAAAACGCACAAATAAGCATTCTCTCAATGCTTACTATTTATTTTCAGTTTAAGAAAGCACTGTATAAAAAGAAATTACGAATATACGCAAAGTTTAGATAATCATTTTCATTTGTAGAACAAACATTACTCATTAGTTGAGCTTAAAGTTCGATATGAAAATTATTATGTGATGCACAAAATTTTCATATCTTACTTTAAAGCTCGTTATGCATGAAGTACATTTTGACGTATCATCCAAATATACTGCCCATGTGAATTATTTACAATTAAAAATGCATGGGAAATTATTGAAACTATATGATCTAAACATGTAAACATTACATTTGAAGCAAGTATTATTGTTGCCATAGTTATTATCTTGTTCACAAACCACTACTGCATTCTGAAGTACACCTTGTTTTTAAAACTATTGAAAATTATTTAGCAAATATTCCGATGTCCTGCTAAAATTAGAAAAAATAATGAGTATATGTCATATTGTCTTTTCGTTTTTATACTTTTAAGGAAATATTAATATTACAAAAATTAATATTCACAGTTGTCAAACACTTAAAAAGGAATAGCCTATAAACTGAATAGCTTTAGTTTTGAACAAATGCCCTGAGCCTTTAAATAAATTATTTTTAAGTTGTGAGATATAATATAATAATTCTAAAGCTTTTAAATATAAAAATAAAATATATGTATTCATTATTACTGACTAATTACCGAATTTTGTTATTTAAACTTATTAAAATTCACATTCTCTTTTGTAAACACTATTCATAACTCACTTTAAATCAACTTAATCAGCAAATTTTATAAATTTCAGAGCCGATATTATCTAAGGATTCTCAAATATAATAAATTTTGCTGTGCATCTATGTTTATTTAATATTTTTAACTGTTTACTTCATTAAACATCTAACTTTAAATTTTCAATAGGATTCTTCTGAATTCATTTAAAACCACTACGCGCAAATAAATACGTTATGTACGTGTAAATGATACAAAATGTTGAATAAGCTAAAATGATTTCAGTTAAATTAAACATTTCCCAGAATCGTATTCTCTCTTAACACAGTAAAAGATACATTTCATTTAATTTTCTAGAGGAGAAATATAATAAATAAAGAATCCGCAAACATATTGAAATTCCATCCTCTATTCAACAAAAGCGAAACTTGTGAAAACCCATGTCTAGTTATTCAAATATGATATTGACCATTAATGAGGTGAGGCAGAAATTTCGTTCCTTTAATATTCAACTAGAATAATGAGTTTGTGAGATAACACTATTTCCCTTAAAGAGAAACTCAGAAATTTAATTCTGCACTTGAAATTTGTTTCCATAAATTTGTAGGCCGTAGTTTAAAATATGTAACTTTAAATTTCCTGTAAAATTCTAATATTATGTTAGCATATATATATTATAAATGTACACATTGTGTATTTAAACTCTTCCACTTTCAACTTCTGTGTTTTAATTTATTGTGAGAATAAAGTTTTAGGATTTAAAATTATTGTTGCCTTTGCCTTCAAGTCCTGAAAATGAAATAAGAATATGAAATTCCACGCTATGACAATGAAAAATTTCAAAATAGACATATGCTTTAAAAATATACTTAAATAAACTTGTAGAAGAAAAAATTAATTAATTTTAAAACTGGAAATTACCTTATTATTTGATAAGAAGTATTCAAATCTTTTCAAAATAATTAGGAATAATGTACTTATAAAAATCCGTTGATTCTTCAAGTGTGTTAAGAGTATCCCAATTAGTATGCACAAAACATTGTATAAATATTCTTAAACTTTGAGTTCAGTTGAAATCACTTTTTGCAGAATAAAGCATGTGTCAAAAACCTCGATAAGAGCATAAAATAAAGAATTTAATATCTCATGTAGATGTAATTTTTGTGAGTGTAATTTAGTTCGTCGTTTTGCATCATATATATATATATATATATATATATATATATATATATATATATATATATATATATATATATATATATATATATATATATATATATATATATATACATATATATATAGATAGATAGATAGATAGATAGATAGATAGATAGATAAATAGATAGATAGATATAGATAGATAGATATAGATAGATAGATATATAGATAGATAGATAATCATAGCACTTATTCTAATTTTTAGATCACCATAATGAATAGTTCATAATGTCATATTTGTCATATTTTACGCCTCAGTTAATACAGACAAAAAAATTTCATTATTTGCAACATACTGAAGTTGATAAAAATGACAAGAGCACAAAGGTAAGGAAATCTTTCTAATTAAGCTGTTGGCAATTGCGTTTTACAATAAAACTGCTATATCAGAATTAGGCTATATACTGGAAGAATATGAATATTTGAATGTTTAAGCAATTCATATGTGGTTCACGGAAGAAATTGTAATAATACTAGCTCCTGAACACGCAGGTTCATGTCAAATGTTATCTGGGATGTTTTGTAGCTTCTGGCTTTAATTTCATAGTCTTCAAAAGCTTTCTGATCTTATTAACTAACATTCAGTCACTGTAGTTATGCCACCGTTTTTGTAAAGATGGTTTTTATTTTGAATCAAAGCATTCCCTTATTAGATATGTTACATAATTAGTTATAAATAGCACTAACAAAAGAAGAAAATCAAACCAACTTGTGAGAAAATTTAGCTATAATACTTGACAATATAACCATGATTTTTTAAAACTTGAGTGTTTAACTAAATCAAAATTTTAATACATCAAATATTTTGCCTCTGATCAATATTACTGCTAGTGATTGTATACATTCTAATCACATACATCATGCACCAGCTAGACAAAAATTTCCGATATATTTTCAGATATTATTATTAACTATACGTATCACTGCCTAAATGAACTATGGAAAAGCATGTTTCAACTTTTATTAATAGAAATAAATGAATAAATTTTTTTTCCTTTAAACATTTAGTGATTCGCATATTTTAAAACTCTGATCTTCTTGATATATTGTGAAATCTACTTTTAGCCAGTGGAAGGAGGGGCAATGTGACGTCATTCAGTTTTCAGCCTTAGTGAGAGCTATATAAGCTGAGTAAACTCGGTACTCTGTATGCTGTGTGTGTGGTAAGGTGAGACTACTAGAGCCACTGGAGCTATGTCTATACTACCAGTGAAATTCTTGCAATGTGCTGGTCCCCAAATATTGTACGTAAATATTTTTCTTAAAAAATTGTTTTATGATATCTTATAGTCATTTAACTTGTAGAGGATTCACGTTCACTAAAAACTTCGCTTATTTAAATAAACAGATTAAATAAATTAATACTCAAAAATTGCATAGAATGAGTTAACTCTTTTCAACTTTAATATACAATCATTAAATAATTTTGCAATTCATTAAAATATATTCTTTTATCATTATTTGTGAATAATTCTATATTAAATTTTAAAGGACACATGCTATGTTTATTATGAATATTGTATAATAAAAATATACTTCGTATGAAATACTACAATACTTAATCGATGTTGTAAAATATTAAAATGCAATTTATATATTTTATATTCAAATTTCATTCTTGTAGTTTTGTAGCACACACGCACACATTTTCTAATAAATTAAAAAAAAAAATTCTCAAATTCACTTTTACAGTTTTTATTACACACATAGCATATAAATGTAGTATAGAACATAGTTTTTTTTTCCATTAATTAGGTTCATTGTTATTAATATGTCTTTTACCTTACCTTTTATGTATGTATATATATATATATATATATATATATATACACACCTCATAATTACTTTAGTAGCTAAAACCTCTAACAATGACAACATTTTACTATTAAGCTTTGACGTAAATTTTTTTTTCAAGTGTGAAAAATCACAATATAGCGTAAACTCAAGTGTATTCACATCTATACCTTCAAGGGTCAAGTTTAAAGTACATAAAAGATTGCTGCATTAAAGATATATGTTATGTAGTGTATATAGCACCAGCTAGTATTTCACAGTGATATTGCTACATCGGTTGGTTTTCATATTTAAATCCTGTAAATGGCACAAAGAGTTGTTAGAGATTGTCTGGCTGCATGCTAAAATTAGGGGAAGACCACATTTCAAAAAAATTGTCCTAAATTATGTAATAAATTCAACATTTATAATAACATCCTGTATTCAAAATCTATTATCAAACCTACGAAATGATAATTGGTAATTGCTTATCAACATATGTAAAAATTTAAGCAAAACAATATTTGACTACGTTTTTGGTTTTAATATCAAAAATTCCGGTTGCAATTAACTTTTGATAACTCTCAAATTTAATAATTAAAACTTAATAGATTTTGTTAATTACATGCTTAAAATTTTCCTCTATACTGGCTTGTAAATAACTTACGTTCTAATAAGCCTGATTTAATATTTTAGTGTAGTTAAGTATCATACGCTTCAAATTACTACATTTTAACCTGAAAATTATTGGAAGTTTTTCCATTTGTTTCATGACTTTTTCCGAAAGAAAGCTGTCAAAATACTTATTTTCTGTTAAACGTAAAAATTTATTTGATCGATTAAATAAGGTAAATAAGCTTTTTCTTTTTGTTCACATAAAAGAAAATCATATTATTTGAATGTTCTTTTGTAAGCTATAGTAGAAAAAACTTTTTTCTGTTAAGAAAATGAGGCCTAATTATGATATAAAATGATAGTAGTTTATCACAATGACATCACAAACAGTGTTTTTCCCATTGTGACAGATGTTATTGTTTGTTTTAGGAAATGGTTAAACAAAACGAGTGTAGTTTATTTTGAAAAATTTGATTACAAAATTTCTTTATGATGTCTTAAATATAAAAAAAATATTAGATCGTTTTGATTTCATCTTAATCACGAGAGAAAAGAGTTCTGAAAATAATTTATTTTAATTTAAAAATACATTCTATTATAAGTGAGACTTCTAAATGTTCTAATATATTTTATGAAATGTTAGTGTTAGTTTTGACAAAAATCGTAAAAAAATTTAAAATTTTTTGATTTTGCACAAATGAGGAAAATAAGATTTAAAGCTGCAGGCCACTGTATTTAATTTCTAAACAAATGCAATTGAGATTTTAAAATATTTCTATGTAAAAGAAATAAAACTTTTTCCACATTTTGGAAGAATTTTCTTCTTGACTGCGTATGATACTCGAAGCTATTATTAATTTTCTAAAAAGTTTCTCAAAAGCTCAGAAATGAAATTTCCACGAAATTAAGTTTTCTAAGAATTCTCCAGGTTATCACACAAATACAAGTGAAATTATTAAGATGATTTCATCTGCAAAAAAACTTCGAGTAAAAGTTTTTTGCTGTTTCATGATCAACATTGGACTTATTTTATCTGATTCAAAATGCAAATCTGATAAGACACCCTGAAGTTTTGTTTGTATACCAGACATCAATAAAAACCTCTTATCTTTTAACCTTATTACCAAAGCGAATAAAAAAACTTGTTAAAAAGGCCATTAATTAATTAGTCTTACCGGAATAAAAGCATGAAAAAACTTGGTTTTTTATTATTCCCATAAGAACGAGAAACGAAAGAAACAAGATTATGTCAAATGTAGAAGTACTAAAATCTTGATGATTTTTCCTGTGGGGAATCGGACAGAGCAAACTGTGTGCGTAAATTTTCTTGCCTCTTTCATTCTAATGGCAAACAGTTGCAGATAATTAGTTGAAATGGCTTTGAATATCAAAGCAGCTAAGGGTAGTTAAAATGCTATGGAGATTTAAAAGCATTTGTTAAATTATGAGTTTTTTTTCCATTTCACACTTGAATAATAGAAATATTAAATTATTTTCAGCATAATGAAGTTATCTTAAGTGGTGGCAGTATTAATTTGTTTCATTAACTTTGTTCATTACCACTGAATTGATTTATTGTCTATTCTTTGAATTGATTTCTGTTTTATTAAGCAAATATTTGTTTTATTTTGCTTAAATATGAAAAACAGATTCTTTAGTAAATAAAGAACATTAAATCCTTATTAGTAACTGTGTATTTATACTTTTGCTAGGAGTAGTGCTCAAACCAATAAGTATAAGTACTTACATTTTAAAGAAAGAAACGAACACTCTTGCACTAATGTCATGCAGAAATATTAATAATTATTGAAATTATTCATATGTTCCAAAACAGAAAACCAGGAGTACTCCTTTATACCAACACGAAAATTATACATGAAGAAACAGAAATGTATAGCAGATATCCTGTTATTCAATCGTAAGTATGTTTACAGTTTCGGATAACTGTAAAGATGTAAGCTGCTGTAAGACTTCTTAAGAATCACCATTTTTAGGGAAATAACCGGGCAAATTCCCCTTAATCTATCTCACACAAAATGTACATACAAAAACAGAGGTAGCATATATGTGTCCCTTTCATCAATAGTGTCTGGGATCGAACTCAAGATCTCCCACTCCATAGAGTAAAGTCTCTGTAGGAACATAATATTTTAAATGGATAGTAGAAATGTTTATAGATACATTTTAAATATTATGCAAAATATTTTTTAATACTACATGGAAAAGTAAATTTCATGTTGTTCCATAAAGGGTTCATTTAAAATAAAAGTGATGAAAGTAATAAAAATGATATGAGTAAAAGTATTCTTATTGCATTTACGTTTTATTTTTAAATCAGAAATTAAATAAAAGTAACATTTATCGTTAAAAGAAGATTTTTTTTCAGAATGAAAATAATCTTTGCGATTTTCATGAATAATAAAAAAAACTGTAGCTGCAATTTTTTTCCAAAATAAAAATTAACAACTTTTATATAGATATTCAGATATGTTTTTAATTAAATCATGGGAGTAATATTCCCTTGATATTGAATAAAATTTATAGAATATAAACTCAACAACTTGAAACAATATATCAACAGTTCCCTATAATTTATGAAAGTTTTAAAAGAGTTGTGAATATTTTCAATGATATAAAATTTTCTCGGCTTAAAATTCAATGATGATTAAATTCCAAACTCTTCCAATTAAAAAAAAAAGTGTTCGCGATTGTCAAATCACTGTAGAATTTACATCAACCCATCCTCAAAATCTTGAGTTGATCAAATATTGTATTCTACATTTGTTTTTAAACAATATATATGAAAAGTACATTAAATTCACTACATAAATTACAAAATAAATACGAAAGTAAATACACGTAAGCCAATAATCGTTTATTCCTTTGAGGGCAGTAGAGTTAAGAATAATGGGTTCCTGCACAAGTGTCAACCTTCTCCCGATAAATTATTTAAAAATTACTAGGCGATTTTCCATGTTAAGCGATGGTGAATATTAGAAATTGATATCCAGAAATAATTACTGTAAAAACAAAGTAACAATTCATTAGTAAACTGTATTTTATTATATATACATGTATGAAAATAATATAAGTTAAATAAAATAAAAATACAAAAATATTTTTGCATAAAATCTAGCGTTAATTAATTAAAAACTACGTCCTTTATTCTGTAATACTTTTCTGTTTCATCGAATGTTATATATATATATATATATTTAATTAAATTTATATATAATGTTTTATTATTAATAAAACCTTATATATAAATTTAATAATTCCTTGAAATATTTGGAGAAATTAATGGTACTGAATACCTTAAAGTTTACCCTTGAGAAATTTAACACCATCTATTTTTAATTGATTTAAGATTTAATTTTAAACATGTTGGGTTATTTAGATTGCAAATATATAGTACAATATATATAGTCATTTATTATTATCTTTATCATTTATGGTTATTTTTGTACCATACTTTATTATTTTTTGTGTATTCATTTTTTTCTTTTAACATGCAATTTGCGTTTTTTATATATTTGAAAGGTATGAAGCTAGATCAGCATAGGTCACAAAATCGATTATCTTATGAAGGTAAAGTTTTCTGTTTGCAAATATATTTGAAAAAAAATCAAGACAGTAATAAACATATTGATGCAGACAAATGAAGCAATTTTATCTTTTTTTGTTGGGAGTTGATAAAACCAATTCATATAAATATTTTTAAATGTTTCGAATATATTAATATTTTAATTTCACCTAAGTAATATGTTAATTATACCAGCGGAAATTTAAAGTCTTACGTGCAAGAACTAATTTAATTTTCACAAGGAGTTTTGACAACTCCTTCCACATAGTACATAAAATTGAGTATGAGATAGCATTATATAGCGGGAGTTTTATTTTGTATGAATTCATCAAACTTAATTTTTTACAACTCCATTGTAATCACATTTATTTTAGATCAACATTCTACAAAATTTTTGATAATACTTTCTGTTAGATTAAGTAATTAAGGTCCTAAGAATTCATCTCTAAGAAGAATTTTCATTTGTAAATATAACTTTCTTAGCAAAAACAACTTACTACGAAAAGTTTACCCACAAATTTTGTCACAATTAAGTTTATTATTCGTTAATGTGACTGTATTTCATGAAAATTTAATATTTCATGAAATAAAATTTTAATACATATTTGAAATGTAGCATTTCATTGCACCATCATATATTTATATTAAATACTAAAATTTTGACAATTTATTATAATTTGCTAATCCATTCTGCAGATTAATTTTCTAATAATTTTTCAATCAACTCTACCTTGACATTACACAAATTTGAGTAACTTAAATCTTGCTGTTATGCAGTATATATATATGTTTCATAAACAAAAAACGTTATTCCATTGAACCAATATTATATCATCTAGCTAAAAGGAATAACTTACACAAGAGATTTACACAGAATACTTATTTTTTTAAATTTGAAAATACTTCTTGAACACGGAAATAGAAACTAATAAAATTAAGACATTTGTTCATTAATCACTAAAAATAACATAATTTTTTTTTAATATTATTGGGTTTTGCTTAGGTTATTAATTTTTAAGTACAAATAAACAAGATATGAATATTTTTAAGACCATTTTAAAATATATTTATTCTGATTTATATTGGGAAAGCATACATTTGAATAAAAAAACTGTAGTGGAATAATTATTAACTATGCTATTTAAATTGTTAGTATTTGTGATTATTTAAACAAAAATATAGAACTAGATACGTAACAGTATAGTTATATATAAGAGCGGCGAAAATACAAAATATATAGATAGTATTGAGTTAAAAATGAACAATCTCTGTATATTTTTTTATCCTAAAAAGGTGATTTCGTGAATGATGAGATGTATTACAGTAGTTTTGAAAGAAGTATTTATAATTTCAGCCATGATCGATTGATTCGTTATTATGTCCTATCTCGTTATCGGAAGATAATAATTTCACATCCCAACCGAATCGAAGATCTATCGTGTTTGCATACGGTGACAAGGTTAACGTTAAATGTGTCGTTTTCATAATATCCTCCTCGTTTTCACAATGTAAAATGACACCTCTGAGGTCAGCAGGTTAAGTCTGGGTTCTTCTTCTTTGTCTCTGCTTCTAAATTATGAAGACCTACTTTTATGGCTACAACGGCCCATCCACCGAGTAAAACATCCACCGACATAAAGTGTCATAATTTCTTGTATTGCTGAAAGGTGGAAATATATATGTATATTATAAAGCAACAAGAACAGTATTTATAACTATACAGAATAAAATATGTAACTATGAACTAAATATTGATTTGCTAAAAATATCGAGATTTCTCAAATGGTAATTTATTAAAAAGAAAAAACCATTAAGATACAAGAAAATATATTTTATTGAATTCTTAGTAATTGTTTAAAAATGACCAAATTGTATTTAATTTCTATTGAATCATTTCTGTGCTCAAAAGATAGAAAAATAAGAATTCAAAGTAAAATTTTGAAATTGGGAATTTAATTACTAAAAATTATTTTGAAATATGAGAAGAAATTCCACTTAAGAACCATGTGTTTCTAAAATATTTTCCTTAAGTTAATTAAATAAAAAAATGAATACCCTTATTTTTCTTGCGTAAATTATCCATTTTATATAGATGAATTTATATAAATTCAAATGGCTAAGGAGAAAACTATTTTTTGTTTCTGAGAAAGATATGAATATTGTATTAAAAGAAATTTATTTGTGCCTAAAACAAATTTTAAGTAATTTAAAGATAATATTCTTCAATTACTTTTTTAAGATCTCTTAAAAATGTAAACCCATGCATTATTAATGAATTTTTGAGATGTTACACATTGTAAAGTTTTGAATCATAAAAAATCTTTATTGTGTTTCAAATTTCTTATAATAAGCTTCTTAAAGGACTGTATAGCTATCAACTATAGTTATTGTTGTACAGCTTCTAGTACCATCATTTCACATCTTTGTTTTGAATAAAATAGTTTTAATGTTTGTCGCGTAAAATATGTTAAGCAATTCTTAAACATAAGCTTCTAAAATCAGTAAGAATCAAAATAAATCTTTAAATCTACTTACGAAGATAATATCAACTGCTAGAATTAAAACTGCAAAACAGAACATATTTTTAATGATAAAAAAATATAAAAGCTTTTAAATTTGAATGATTAAAACAACGCTTCATTAAAGAATAATTTTTTTTTTATAAATCCACAAGGATTTAAAAATATGCGCTTCATTCTAAGAAAAGTATTGGGAAAATGCCAAGTGTGATGAAGAATAAGAAATTAAAAATCATTGAGGACGTGGTGTTTTAGATTAAAAAAGATTATACATAGATAAATAAGAAATTACTCTGCTTTAATGAGAAAAATGAACAACAACACAAAATACAAAAATAATATTTAATTTCTATAACTCATAAAAAATGGTTTTTCTCATTAATTATTGACAATGTACAACAAAAAAATTTAAGTTTATTTTCAAAATAAGTCGGTTATCTCAAAAACGTATTACGATTCCATGTAAGTCAAATTAAATTGAAAATTTCTTAACAGAATTATTTTATTTTATAGGTGAATTTTTTATAAATCTTATTAATATTTTATTTGTATTCACTTCATGGAAAAGTATGGTATAAATGTTTTTTTTCAAATAAAAAAACTTTGGAATTGTAAAAAAAATAATTTTTTGACAGCACTTATGTTGTTGTTGTTCTCGTGTGCCAGCTAGGCTGGCAAATTGGGGTGCGCTGCTCCAGTTTTCAACTGAACCCTATTTGGTGTAGAGTCCGACTTCTTCAGTACACAAACATGCCATAGAAACACGTTTATAGTGTAGGCAACCATTCACACCTCATTCACACAAGGAAAGGACAAAGACAAGGAAAGGATATATATAGAGAGAAAGTACATACATGCCTGAACCCAAGACCTCCCTATCCGTAGTCAGTCACGCTTACCACTAAACAAGTTGGCAGTACTTATAAAAACATATTTATAATCATTTAACTATAAACGTAACATGAAATAAAAGAATATTTGCTTATTACAATTAAAAATTAATTTTAACCACATCATACTATGCGAAAAAATTAGAAGGACAGGTCTAAAGAATACCGACGGATGACTGAGTGGTTAGCGCTCTTGACTCCTGAGCTGTAGGTCCAAGGTTCGAATTCCAATTTAGGCATGAATGTTACATTTTCTCTTTGTTCTTCTGAGATGATGTATGAATGCGGCCCACCCTATAAGCGGGTTTGTGTTGGTATGGCGTGGGTAATGCGACTGTCCTTCGTGACTTGTTCACAGGGGCACCTTGGATAACGACAAATGTGTAGCAGTTTCCTGACGTAGTGAAGGGTTAGTTTTAATGGCCACCACTATTTAAAAACAGGTTTAAATAATGAAAAAAGGTCTTATTAATAAGGAATTCTTCTATAATTTGCTTTAATTACTTCAAAAACGCTTTTTGCAACTCGATTTCCCTAACACCTTTATCAGCATCTTTATATGCCACAATTTGGCCTTTGAGAAATTCACGTACAGATTCCCCTTAAGTATTTCAAATGTATAAACAAACATTCAGGATTTTCTTCATCATGGTAAATCCTTTGAAAGGAAACTAATTTATAAAAACAATGCTTACAACATATTAAACTGCTACAGATCCCAAAATGACAATATTTTTGCAGGTGTCCTTTTACTTTTTTCATAGACCAAAAATTCTTAAGTTCTATTTTTTAATATTTCCTTAGTAGAAGATAAAACTCATTCATTGAAAATAAAAAAAAATAGTTCAATAAAATTAAAAAGAAAAATTACATTAACTGCGCTAAGAGATAAAGCACAATTTGTAAAATATGAATGCCCTTCTATTTTTTTCACACAATATATAATTTCATGTAAATTTTTTCCAGCATAACGTACTTGAGAAACTATAGAAAATATCATCAGTAACATCAACATATTTCCCAAAATCTTTTGAAATCAAATTTGACTATGTTTGCGTGTACTAACATAAAGCGAAATAGTAAGTTTCAGTTGATTGCTCTTTACAACATATATAAGATATGTTGTTTCGAAAATGCATATTATAACTCACCCAAAGTAGTAATTACTTGAAACAATATAATTTTAATTTATCAAATACTCCATAATAAATAAATGTTTTTTGAATTAGTGTACATTTAATTTTATATAGTTTGAATTAACTTCTGACACGTTTTAAATTAAAAGTAATTTTATAATTATTTTTCAGAAAAACTGAAAAACATAAAAAAAGATTTTCGAAACCAGCAAATTTGGACAAATAAATCCTGTGCAATTCACATGAATAAATATTATTGTACAATTTTGTACATTGTACAGAGAGCTCAAGAGAACACATATAACACACAATATATATATATATATATATATATATATATATATATATATATATATATATATATAATTAGTATATTAAAACCATTTCATTAAAAAAATGCATATTAATCTAAATGTTTCAATTAGTTATGGCACGATGATTAGAATTACAAGTTTTCCACATCAGTATTAATAAATATAACAACTAGATTATTGAATTTTTCTTTTCCTGACATTATAGTGTTACGAATTAATTGCTGGAATGGGCTTGGAGTTCCTTTCTTAATATATTGATACTTTATTGATAAATGTTTACATTAATAAGACTTCAACATTTATTACATGAATTCTCCATTAACACATCAAACTATCACTCTGTTTATAAGCTAATTTCTAGATAAGTTTGACTCATTTCGACCTCCTATAGAAAATGTTTGTTAGTTAATAATATATGCTTAATTATTAAGTGTGTGTGTAAAAAAATTATATTAATATACATAACTGCTAAGAGCATTTTAGTGTTTGATTTTTCTTAACTAGAATCACAAGCAATTTCTCAATTATTAAACAATTTTTAGTTCATGTGTTTCACATTGGAATTCCTCAATACAGTTACTTTACAATCCATGTTCACATAATCATTGAAAAATTCCTTTTCGGTATACCAGTGTATTCAATATATTTAGATTCCTAGAAATTTTTATATATAATTTTTATATATTTTATAATTCAATATATTTAGATTCCTAGATGTTTTAATACCTAGAAATTTATCTAGGTATTAAAACAATACACATAGCATAGAATATTTTTTCAAGAAATGATAACTGATTGGAAATTATTAATTAAAATTAATGTTTAAAGTTAAATTAAATTATCTTTGAAAGATATTCTATACTTTTTATTTTAATAATGTTATGAAGAAGCTTAGAAATATTGTCATTAAGAAAAATTAAATCTGAATTTTATTAGAGCACATGCATTAAGGTATTTATATTTTACTGTAACTCTACTAAATTTATTGACTTCAAATTGCATTGCTTTTAAAGAAACAAAATTTGTATTAAAATTATTTAATAAATATGATCTCTAAGATATTACTGTTTATTATAAAACTTTACACATAAGAACTAACTTTTTTTACAAATTTATAGACGCGTGCAATTTCTAATAAACACAAATTAGTAAAGTTTATTTGATATACTTAAATATTTCATTTAATAAACTGAGCTTTGTCTTATTTTGACATATGAAATTCATAGAAAATGAATAATTTGCTTATTAACCTTTAGATAACTAATACCTCAATTGATGAGCATAAGAACCAAATTTATTTTGAAATAATTCAATTATGTCGGTATAAAATTTTTAAAAATAAAATAATATTTGGTTTTTCGAATATTTCAAACAACAAGAAAATGGTGGAAATATAATTCATTATTTGAGGTTAAAATAATCTTTATGTATATTATTACTATGAATTTATTTAATGGACGCCAGACAATTAATAGATATAAATTGTCTGGAGTTCATCAATTTATTATTTATTCCAACAGGAAAGATCTAGTCAAGAATTTACTAATTTTATCAGACATTTAAAATTAGTTAAAAATTAGATTTAGCCTTTTTCTCCCAGAGAGAATTTTTATTAGTAAGTTCTTAACCTTAAATTTAAGCCAAAAAATTGCATGTTGAGATTAAACAAATCAATGTAAAACAACAAAAACTTTTTTGCATAAGTATTTCAAATTGAAATCAATTTAGAAATATATCAAAAATTCTTTGAAAATAAAATATTTTGCGAAAAATATTTAATTCAATGAACGTACTTTGTAAATTGTAGTATCTAACCAAAAAATTACTTCACTAATATTTATAAAGAAGAATGTTTTTTGAAAATTGATTGCAATTTAATGAAAATCAAAAAGCAACGAAATGTTATGTTCTTAAAAAAATCCCTTTTCCATTAATTTCAGTATAGTTTATGCGTGATGTCTTTAAAAGTTAACACTTAAAAAGAATGTTGAAAGAATGCAAAAATAAATTCTTGCACCAAAGAGTGTAGTGTAAGTTATTTCATTAAAATGTTTCTTTGCCTAGAAAATAGAAACGTTTAATGAAATACCTTTTAGCTTTTTAATCTAAAGACTTATCTGCTGTATATTTATCGAAGACTTTTAATATCAAATTCTGTGAAAACGTTTAGAAAATTTGAGAGTCATTCACAATTAAATTTAGAGGAAAATGTACTGATATGATTATGCATAATATAAACTATTTTAATTTGTTTAAAATTAATTGAAGTGTTTTATATCATTAACATAGTGTAATTTTTTGCGCAATAGATATTTTTGTGAGATATACATTCGAAATTATACAGCTTTCGACAAAAAGAGTATTACCTCCTTTTCTTCTAAATGCAGTTTTAATATACGTGCATATATATATATATATATATATATATATATATATATATATATATATATATATATATATATATATATATATATATATATATATATATATATATATATATATATATATATATATATATATATATATATATATATATATATATATATTAGTAATCATAGTCTTTTAAATTATTTGCTGCAGTATATCACATCTGAAGGGAAGAAATAATTCAAAATCATGTGATCCTAAACGTATTTAAATCATTATATGGAATTTATTCTATAGTTAACGTTTTATAATAAGAAAAATAAAATAAAAGTTCATTTTCTAATTTAAATATTGTTGAGTTTTGTGGCATTTATTTTCTAATTAGTCAATGATCTAATCCAATTCCATGAGACTAGTGAGTATAAACATATATAACTTCAATGTTACTATCACTTATTATTAAACATTCAAAGAAAAATTATTTATAATAATGTAATTTTCCAAGTTATATATTATTTTCAATTATAATATTTAAACACACACTGCTGATGTTTAATACTGTATACATACTGACAATTTATTAAACAAAATTCTTATTTAATGTGTGTCCTTATATAAATTTTAAAGCATACAATGAAACTCAATTACCAATTGTATTTTAAATTGTTTCAGCAAATATTATAAGAGAATACATAATTCTCATAAATTAACAAATTATATAAAAGTAGCAAAATCATTAACTATTTTAATAAATCAATTTAATTATCGCAAAAAATGAAGGAATAATTTCTTTAGAAATTATAAAATCAATATAAATGGTTATTTAGACAATGATGTTATAAATTATACTTATGTTAAAATGATTTTTGATTTTTATAAAGATGAAAGTGCTCGAAATGTGTTTTTCTCATACTTAAATAATTTCTTCCTTAATTAAATGACATTTTAAACTCACAGTTCTTAGACTCATATCAGTTAAATAATAAAAATATATTTTAAAAGATAGATTGAATTTTTAAAATATAAAAGTGAAATTTCTTTAATCTACACATACATAAAATTTAATATAATTGGAATATTTTTTTTATTTTGCAAATGAAAATCTTAAATTAAAGGCACTTAATTTGTCAAAGCTATTTAAGGTTCTACTGAAGTTATTAAATGTATCATTTGAGAATTATGATTAAAATGTATAAATAAGCATTCCATATAGAAAAGTCCGTTAAAATAGTTAAGTGCTAAAAGTTATAAAATTAAACATTTATCTGTAATAAAGTTGGCTTTCGCATAGTATCAAAAGATATCATGTTCTTTGCACAGGTTAGTAAGGATATTAATAATTATTTTTGACGTCCTGAATCTTTATTATTTTCCATTAAATGTGCTATTCGCTATCAAGGAAGTATTTAGATAAGAATGTCTAGTAAATGTTGATATGATAACAAACCTCTTGATTCCCCCATCTATTATTAAAAAACCCTCTATTAATATTGCACTACATTATTATCTTTAATTTAGTCATGGTTTTTAATTTGATCATTCAATTATTCTTAGTATTTGGGTTCATTAAATTCGCAGTATTCTTTCCATACCACATAAAAAATATTTGATAAGGGAGAAATGAATAGGGAAATAAATTCATTCATAATCTTATTGCAGATATTATATTAATAAAAATTAAAGTTTTTAAATAGATTTTAAATGATCATCATTATTTCATTTACAATGATTTTTCTGTTTTATTCCTGCATTTAAATTTATATAATGAATCAAAAATACTTCTTATTAATGATGATGATGCAATATATTTAAATGAAGTAAATTTTCAAAAGGAGTCGAGTGTAAAAGTGATTTGACTATATTTTTAATTGTTGTCTTTAGATGTGTCCTTTCAATTGGTAAAATATTTAAAACTATTTCACATCAGAAATTTCATTGCATTTTCTCTATTATAATTTTTATGCAGACTTCCAATTGTAACAAAAATATTTATTAAAATGCTTTTCATATAATATTGCTCATTTGACGTTAAAAATGTTCAAATTTTTAAAATTTATGCATGATTATAAAGTTTTCTATTGCTGAAAAATCATTGCATAAATATTCATTGTGTAAAATTGATTTTAAGAAATTAACATTTATCAGTTTTACTCTTAATGAGATTATATTCGAAAAAATATAGTATTGATTATATGAAATTCACATTATAAATGTTAAAATATATTTCACTCCATAATGAAATAAGAGTATTTAAGATGATGGTAAATAAGTAATGTGATTAAATGTAAGTAATGTAATAAAGACATGTAATTAAAAAAGTATTATTAGAACAAACAATTTAGCTTATCGGAAATTTAGATAAACTATTATTGGCTTTGTAAAATGTAATTATTACCTAAGTAGCTAAATAAAAAATGTAGGGTGTTAATAAAAAATATCAGAAAATAATGTATAACAATATAAATAATTAAAGTTCAGGTGGTCTAGAAATCTTTCGCTGTATTTAATAATTTTAGATAAATCCCCTTTTTTCACCCTCATCAACCCAACTGGAAGTGAGACGCAGGCAACCAATTAAAGCATTATTCTATTATATACAGGGACTGGATAACAGAAACATTCTATCAATGACTCCAATATTGTTAATTTGATTGCACCTCTCTTCCTTATTCAAAAACAAAAGTATTTCCTCAATTGAATTGTATTTGCACTATGTAATTAACTTTTATATTTCATTGGATTCTTCTGTAAGTTTCCGTTGAAATGTTGATTAAAACTGCATAAAGCAAATATCAAATAATAAGTTTCAAGTCTCTCTCAATCAGTTTCAATCATCTCTTATCTTCTGATCAGTTTAAATGAAGTAATCAAATTTTGACTTGTTTGGCGATGTGATTGAGTTACTGATATTTTAGTGATTTCATGATGATTGATATAGGATGCAACAATGATGAATAAGTTTGTAATACTTCTAAATTACTTAGATTTCTTTGGAGTGAAAATATTTCATATCGATCAGTTTATTCACTTTACGAAGCTTAAAGAAACAACTATTTCCTGTTTCGCGAATTGAATAGTTGTCAATGTTAACCAAAACGCTGAAATTGCGGTATAGACTGAAATGAAGATACTGGAAAACATATCTACATTACCATTAAACCCCAAGAAACAGAGTCGTAAGTATAGCATATTTACATACTTTTAAAACCAAAATTTGGAAAGAAAACAGCTAAACAGCTGTATAGAAAGTTTTTTTTTTTAAATATCTAGCTTTATTAATCAACTAATTAGTGATAACAGCATAATTAATTAGTATAAACACAGCTATGTCATTAGAAAAATCGGAGATAATGCTTAATCCCCCAACTAATTTTTTTCTTTTTGACAGCTGCTGGTTGTTTTACACAGAAACTATGGAAAAATAAATCTCTCAATAAGTGAAACACAATAATATATATTTTCAAATTTGAAAAAAGTAAAATAATTCTCAATCTAAAGGAAAATCTTCAAGCAGTTTTGTATTTAAGTCATATTCCTGATAGATTTGAGAAATCAACCTATGATTGTCAAAAGCTACATCTTTGTGGACCTTTCTTTATTTGAATGTTAAATTACTCAAGACTCTTATAAGCGATATACCTAGAATAGACAATCATGAAAAGAAAATTCCTTATAATTTTTGTCAAATTTGGAATAAAGAATCATATGCTAATCACTCACATGACAATGAAACAAAATTTTTTTGATATATTTAAATTACTAAATGTGAGTTCATAAATATCACACTTAATATATCTACTCTTAAGTAAATGCTTGTAATAATATGCTTCTTAATATGCAGTTGCAGCTAATAAATTTGAAAAGCAAGAATTTGAAGGCAGATTTACGTGTTCAAATAGTTTAGATAGCCCGCTGACACCAATATCGTCAATGTTAATTAAATTTCAAATTGAGAAACAAGAATTAAAATAAATGAATATGTTTCTTTCTGAAGAATTTTACAACAAAGTAATATTGGAATTAAACCAATTGCTGATTAAAAGTGAGGTAGAAAAATATCTTAATTCTAATAAATTAGATATTAGAAAGATCAAGGATGTGCATGCTCATTTTAAACAAAATCTTTAATATGTTAAGCAAAATATAGATGTAGATGTGTTAAGCAAAATATAGATGTTTTCTTCGATAGTTAATCAGGCTATTCTGATATGAATCTCATGCAAGATGATAATGAAAGTTATTGTGAGTTGTTCTAAAAAAATTATTTGTTGATGTTGATAGATAGATAGATAAAATCTAAAAAAAATGATGTGATTTCATTTTATTTTTTGATTAATATTGCCCACTAAAATTGCTACCTAAGAAACATAAAGTTTACATTCTTCATATTTATTCGGCACAAGAAGCCCTTATCATACGTAAATGTGTGATCAACATTTCAACTGATTCTTATAAAATATGTCGCGGCAGAAACTTTTAATATTTTATAAAAAAATGGCATAGAAGTTTTATTGTAGACAAGGTGAATTTAAACTTTGTAGTCTGGTTAAACGCTGTGATGTTTTATGCTAGAAAGATTATTGCCAGCATACTTCTGAATTTGATAGAGGCTTATTGCGATTGTAATTTATTTTGCCTCACAGGATTGGTATTAATACCGATCGATAGTGGGAACTTTCTCGGTTTATCGAATGTTCAGTTGATGTGTTCTGGGTAATCATATGTGGCATCGCATTGGATCACCACGGTCCACTATTATTACAACCAAGCAGATAAGCATGTTTCCGCATTAACTTCATGGATAGTAAAAGCATATCATGATTCATAAGTCATACAATGGGGTCGCTTGTTAGTTATCAAGAGCCTACACAAATAGTTCAATGATATTTTCAGAAGAATGCTCAGTCAGCTCTGTGACTATTATCCTTGAACCTGAAGATAAACAAACAAAAAGTTAGAAGAACCTAAATTAAGTGATCACAATGATGAACGTGGACTAAGTTCAGACAATAATCAATCCTCTAAAATTTCTCTAAGGACTTGGATTTTAAGTAAATGATATTCTGATTTGCACATTGTAACTGTTAACTTTTCTTGCAAGTGCTTAAGAAAACTTTATCTTTTATCAATTATAAAAGAAAAATTATTATGAAACAATAAACAATTAACCATGAAAATTATTTCATTTAAAGTTACAGTACAGTTTGGTGACAGAAGGATTAATATCGTGTTTTTATTTACTAGATCACACAGACACATTCACAGTTCGTTATTTTTTTTTTATTCACACATCCTCAATTACTTAATTTAAATTTAAAATAAACTATTAAAGTATATCACTACTATATATTTTCCATTTCATTACACGCTTTAAATGTAAACTCCTCCTACTAGTAGCTCTGATAAATGGATAATTGTTGATTTTTTGTAAATTAGGTAAAAGTAAGAGCTTTCAAATTGAAATAAAATTAATTATCAAATCATTAAATAACTTAGTTTATTACAGAAAAGTTTTTACCAATAATGTCACTATTTGCACAAGTTATTTTACATTATAATTCAGTCACAATTATGGCAATTTTTTAAATAAGTCATGATGTTTAACCAAATATTTTAGTGAACAATAATTGATATCTTATAATAAATATTTTATTCCAGTTTACATAAAAAATTTAACATAAGCATCTTTCTTATTAAACAAAAATTGTCTTTATAGTTTTTAAAGTTTATATTTTTACAAACTTAAGTAGAGAAGAAATAGATAAAAACTAAACCTTTCATAAATTTAAATATTTTTAAGTAAATTTTGAATAATATAAATAGGAAAAAGTAACAGCTAACATGCCATAAAGAAAGAAGCTGAAGATATTTTAAGCATTTATCACACATATTTCTTTTGTTTACTGTAAAATGTTTTAAAAAACATTTTTTGTCCTTTTATAGGAATTTAAAATTCAATTTTCCTTTATTTTTCTTCTCTTGAGCATAAAGATGCAAGTACTTTAAGTTGAAATATTTTATTGTTTAATATAATCGAAGCTGGCAATGATCCAGAATTGAATAGAAACATTTATAACAAGATAAAAACCTATTACAAAACAAGCGGCAAGGCAACGAAATGGGAACTGACAATACATTATTATATTTTCGTATTTTATATTTTATTTTCATGTGTCACTGACAGGCAAATGAAATTAATTTTTAAGCTATGTTTTATCTGTTTACATCTTATTCTGTTTTTCTCATTCTATAAAAGCTTTTTAAGAATTTATAAAAATTCAAACTTTATACAAAATTAGTTTGAGTAATATTATTTTTGGAAATGTGCATCAAAGTGCAGATAATTTAAAATATTTCATCTTGAATATCTACCCACAGATATGACAAAGGACAGTAACAACAAATGTAATAATTTAAAAAATTAATTAATATATAGATATATGCTGTATTCCAATTTAACGTAATAGATCAATTAAATGTAACAATAATTTAAGAAAAACAATTTTGCGCATAGAAACTTAACAAAAATAATAATTTATTGCTCCTTCGAAAATGATTTCGGTTCATATTTAATAGGAAATACTTCCTACGTTTCAGGTTCAATCCATTTCCCTTTTCGGTAATGTTTAATTGATATTGCGTTTCTGAATTTTGCATGCACATTTGTCTGGGTATATTATTGGAAGCTTATTAAGCGTGTTCCCTCACAACGAGGATTATGTGACGTTATCTATTACATGTAGATATTCTTGAAAATAATACTAGACAAAATTGTAATTTTCTATAAAAATATTCATTTGTTATGCTATGTGTTTAATTGTTTTATCATGAAACATTTATTTTGTGTATTATATATAATTCCTTTATGATTATTTATTTTTGAAATATTTTTTCTGGTTCTCAATTGTAATTTCCCAAAAACTCTTGTTTAATCTTTTATAATTATTTAAATGTTTTTGTAACACACCTTACAATATTTTCTTAAGCATTTGATTCATATTAAAGTAACAAAAAAATATTAAATAAATAATTCATTTTCATTTCTAATTTATTTGTGATTTTTTATCATACAAGTGTATTAACCATTTTATAATAAATACTTGCAATAAGCTTGTTAATAATTATTTCCTTGATTATTTTATTCTATTTGTTTTGTATTACATAATTATTTAAGTATGGAAATTGTACAGAAAAAATTTAACTCTACTTTCTTAAATGAATGATTCCAATATTCTTAATTTAAACTTTATTTCTCATACATCTAGTTCTAATACAAAAATTACATAATACATTCAATATTTTAGTTTTGCGAGCCTGACTGACTGCAGATACATTAAAATATGAATGGGTAACATTTTATAAGACACAGTAAATAGACACTAACTTAATAGTTCTGTTTTTACCAAATCTCTTCTTAAAAAAATTAAATCTCAATAAGAAAAATCCAAACGGTTCAGTTTCAACAAAAAACTTGCTTTCATTCATTCCTGCGCTTTCTGGAGAATGCCTAAGTTTCTTCTCTATACAGAAAATTACAGATTTTAAAAAAATTAATGTTTCACAATTAAGATAATTTTAAACATATATGCACTATAATTAATATGGATCACAGATTTTTACATAAATTATTATAGTAAGATGAAAAAAACAAATTAAATTTGTAATTTCAGAAATAAAACGTGTAAAATTTAAGAAAATATTTCTTTACATAATTGAAGAAAACTGAGCAAGATTAAAATTAGACTCTGAGATGTTTTTTAACCAATTATGAATATTAATATGGAATTAATTACTCTGGAATCAATTCAATTAAGAAGATTTCTTTGGAATTTATGGCATTCACATAAAAGAGAAATGACAGAAAATGTAACAATTAGATTTGAAAACATGAACTGTCATTCTATCTTACAGAGTAAAATATTTCATATGCAAGGACAAATAAAAATGACTATATTCATATGAGCTAGGATATGGTTATTCAATCTTTGCTTATATGACTATCGAATAATATTTAAATATGAATCAATCGGTTCAACGTCAACAATTAAAATTTCAAAATGAGTATTCATTTCGCATCATTTTATTCATATATTTAACAGCATCAATTCTTTTGAATTCGAAGAATGTACAGGGAAACCGTTTTCAACTGTAATCCTGGATAATGTATCTGTGTATGTAAAATGTTAAAATATCGCTGAGCCTACCGAAGGATGTAGAAGTGACATAACATTAGAACAAGACCAAGTATAAATTTTTTATGGAGAATTCCATGAGAAAAATGTAATTTTCCAATAGGTTTAACTGAACATTAAGAATCTCAATAAAGAAAACCTTAGCATACTTAATGATTGTAGCTACCTCATTATTTTTAAAATTGTGTCTGGTAAATACTATTTATGCCACTTTCTAACACGTCAAAAATTAAAATGTCCTAAGCGTTTTCTTACTACCACGATAGTGGTAAAACAATTTTCAATTAAAAGAATAATTTGTGTCATTTTCTTTAAAAGAATCTGGATAGTAAGAGAGCGAGTACAGGGTTAATAAGTATATTATTAAATGGCTTTTAGCAGTTCTTCAAGAAGTTAATGTTTGAAGCTCTTGTTTCCCTATAGCAGTGTTTCTCAAACTTATTTCTTCTACTGCCCCCTTTGAAAATCAATTATATTTCATCACCCAACCCCTCCATTTTTTATACACTCCTAAATCTTAAAAACCACAATTTCATTACTTTAATTAATTTATTTATAGGGAGGTATATTAGTCGGTTCTGGTATTTAAACTTACATTTTAGACTAAAAATTTTTACCAAACGAGTCAGACAATTTCCTTTTGATAGCCAACGCACGTCTGTGTGAAAGATCAATCTGTTGAAATCTTCACCATTAGCAGCACAAAGCTGATTTAATAATCTGTCATTTAAAGAGTTCTTTCAGATTTTATTGACTGCTCTGATGACATGTTGCAATGACTGAAAAAGTCTTTCACTTGCCGGCCAACTTTTCTAATGGTCAGTGTGCCTGACTACGGATAGGGAAGTGCTGGGTTCGAATCCTGGTTCAGGATTGTATGTACTTTCTCTCTCTCTCTCTCTCTCTCTCTCTATATATATATATATCTTTGTTCTTTCCTTGTGTGAATGGCTGCCTACCCTATAAACGGGTCCCTATGGCATGCGGGTGTACCGACGAAGTCGGACTCCACACCAAATACGGTTCAGTTGGAATAGTGGAGCAGCGCACCCCAATTTTCCAGCCTACCTGGCACACGAGAACAACAACAACAGTCATTAACTTAAATTTCTAGCTACTAAATGCTTTCGATGTTTAACACAATGTACAGCAATCACATCAGGAATTTTGATTTTAAGTACGACATGAAGCCTTTTTGACATCCTGTCATAGTTGGAGCATCATCTGTAGCAGCTTATATAATATTCTTCAAGGGAATTCTTTTTTCATCACAAAACTTTTCCACTGTTTTAAATATGGTTTCTCTTTTTTGTGGCTGCCTCTAAATTTCTAGCAAATAAATTTTCTTGACATATTTTTCATCTTTGATGAACCTCCCGTAAGACAACAACAATGCTTCATTAGTTGGTAAAGTGGACTCATCCAACTGAATTTAAAATTGACTTGTCTTCAGATCATTGTAGAATGAATCTTCAATGTTTCCAACGATTTCATCAATTCGTCTTTGCACAGAGTTATTGATCAAAGAAAGTTTTCGAATTATATCTGCTACTGGTTTATGGAGTACAGTAGTTATAACTTCTTTTATCACCAGCAAAATTAACGTTTCTCCAATTGTGTGCGATTTACCTGTTTGAGCAACTAACGGAGAGATATTGTATGAAGCTCGAAGTCCGTCATCGTCTTGCTTAGCAGCCATCGAAAAAAGTCTCGATACACTTCGCTGAGTATAATTCTTCTTTTCCAGATCTTGAAAATAGGCTACATTTTTGTCCTTCTTATCTGGATGCATTTTATTTAAATGATCTTAAAGTCTTCAGGGCTTCATCGCTTCGTTTGAAAATGTTTTTGAACAAAGAAGGCAAAGATGGGTTTGTCGATTTTTCTATGAAACCATATTTAATATATTCTGCACTGTATTGCCGTTTCCTTCTTTTTTACTTGCCACATGGCCTTTTTTTTTCAAAAATATGTAAATAAAGTGTTGAACTTAAATACTCGTTTAAAGATAGCGCACAAAACCACTAATGAAAATATAAGAAACATTACTTGCTTTTATATAGGACTTAAATACAGCAAGCAGCGACAGAAATAAAACAAACACGCACGTCGCTTATCTCTTTCGATGCTCAATCGTACTGAGCAAATTAGGACAAGCATCGATGAACCAGCCGAATGATACACTCGTACAGTCCGTTTTCGTATAGCGAAACCACCACGTGTCGACGATTCTATTCTAAAAATGGGCAATACGCTGAGATGGATTTTTTTCTCAAAACGGTTTTTCAGAAGCACGGAAGCACGCATGTTAAGTAAACATTTTTCTTTAGTCTCAATGCTATTTTGATGAACTTGAAGCAGACCTGATGCATGCTTAAAAGCGCTGAAGGTTTCTCCAAACGAAAACGGACAGTTCGTCTTCGGCGCACATAATCATAAGTACACCGGCTCCCGCAGTTAGTCTTTTCCCCCGGAATGTTTGCCCCACTTGGCGATTCATGCATTAACACTGCTCTCTGTTTGCTTTTCGTCATTTTACAATGCGGCTACGAAATCTATGTTAAGTATTTTAAGTTTTAATACCATCATACAGGGTAGAAATATAAACTAAGCATTCGTTATTGTGTAGTAGGTAGGTTTTATATCCTGTGAAATTTAAAATATAAAGTAAATCAAATTACATATCAACCATCGCCCCCTAACCCACGTCAACGCCCCCCCCCCATTTTTTCTGGGCCCCTTAACACACTCCTCTAGGTCTCAAACGCCTGCAAGGCGGCATTGTCACCCGCTTTGGGAAAGACTGCCCTATAGCAATGAGTTTTCTCCTTCACCAATATGTTTAGCTGAATTTCATGAACAAAATTGCATTGTAAAATGGCTACTCTATGCTCCTGATCTAGCTATGTGTGAACTTTGGGAATTTTGAACCTAAAAAGAATAAACAATCGTTGTCCTTTAAAAGATGAGATTTATGGTGATATAAATGCTTGTTTTTTTTTTATTGATTCAATGAAATTAATGGCTTGAGACACTTAATCTTTGAAAAAGGAATTACCATAAAATACTTAAATGTTGCAGGAAGTTTAAATAACCTTAAAATATTTTAAGTATAGTTTAGGAAAATAGTTAAATGTAAAAATTAATTATATTCAAAAATTAAATTTAAGCAACCTCACGTTATTAAAACAACTTCTAAGAGAAGAAAAATGATTTTATATTAGACTAACGCATGAAACATTTGTATCAACTAGAAAAGAATAATCAAATTTCATTAAAAGGATATACGTAGAAAAGGTTGCTCATATGATCAACGCTAATAAAATAATGCTATAAAACTATATATTCAAAATTCGATATAGCCATTTTAAATCCTTTCTGTTTTTAACAAGTGCCAACCTAATTAAGAAGAATGTTTATAATTTTTCATGATTTATAATATTTATCGAATATTTTCCGGCATAAAATGAACTAAAGCTGTTATAATTTCGAATAATAAAACGAATAATTATATATATATAATATAATTTTTACTTCTGAAGTCTTTGAGGCCAGGTAAACTAGAGTTAAACAATAAGCATGTTCGAAAAGTTAATCAAATTCCTGGAATAAGCATGTAAAAATGAATTTGTTCGCTTTCACCTACTTACAGATTGAGTATCATACGTAGAAAATATGACTTAAAATACTGAATGATACATTAAATTTATGAAGTCATGTTTTGTAAAATGTACATTAATTCCTTGAAGTCTATGATATACATACTATGTGAATAATCAACTCTATTATAACAATAATTTTATATTTAGAGACAAACCAATACATTTTGAAAAATAAACGATTCTCAAAGTTAATTTAGTTTTCGAAACATATTTTTGTCTAAATATCTATTCATTAATTCTAAGCATCAAAGTATTTACTTTGTTTGATTATAGGTAGTAAAAATTTTAAATAAAAATCACTTGAAATTCGCTAAATATATTTTTGTTTACATAATCGCAGAATGATTCATAAATTAATGGTACAGTAATATAATTTTAGCAAAATTTTAACCACTAATGTAATCAAAGGCACTAACAGTAATGAGGAAATCATAGTGAACCAAGAATAATTATAATCGAATAGACAATATGTATTTATATCAGTGTTTCTCAACCTTTTAGTATTCACGACCTAATTTTCATCCATAATTTTCATCACGCCCCCCTCCCATAGCATACAATTAAATGTATACAATAATAATGTATCTTGAGTATTTTGGCACTAAACCTACACTTCAATCTTAATTTTAAACTTTACAAATTACCAAGAATACGGAAATTTATTGACATTTTGCAACACCGATCCTCAGCATTGAAAAAACAAGAATCCTATGACTTTTTATTGCCCTTGCTTCCAGCCATGTCAGGCATTCTCACGGTTTCACGAGAAGTTTCGATTTGTCTGGTCAGCTTAAAAGTTAAGTTATAAGCGTGCGCAGATGTAAAGAAATGTTTTCTCATAGGGAGGAGGAGAAAGTTTTATGACGCCAATTTCATTCCAGACAATCTCATTCGAGTCGATCCTTCTATCGCTATTGAATAAATTCTGAATGTGTATGTTATATATATTTTCGTGTAATTGCAATTCACCGTATTAAATATTCGCGGCAGCAGACTTATGCAGAATCATGTTTTAAAGGACGTAAGCGCGCATTAGACGATAGACAAGCATCAACAAGGCACAGACGAGAGTAGTTCCGAATATAAAATCAAGAAAATATTCTCAAGAATACTTAAATTTTGGGTTCACCAGTACTGAAGTAAATGAAGAAGAAAGGCTCCTGCGTATCATTTGCTCAAAAATATTGACGGCAGACAGCATGAAACCTAATAAACTTAAACGACATTTGGAAACGCTTCATAGTGAATACGTAAGCAAACACAGAGAATTCTTCGAATTAAAATTAAAATCATGTAAAAAGCAAAAATCATTGTTTAAAAAACTTTGTCTGTGAAGGAAAAAACTTTAATTGACTCTTACAAAATTTCATATAAAATAGCCAGATGTAAAAGGTCTCACACACCATTGGTAAAGAGCTTATTTTTCTAGCCGCAATTGAGGTTGTAGATATTGTGTTTGGAGATAATTTTGCAAGACAGATGTTGTCTATACCTTTTTCAAATGATACTGTTGCCCATCGAATTGCTGATATAGCTGAAGATGTAGAGTGTCAGCTTTGGTCGAAGTTGCGAGACAAATAGTTTTCAGTACAACTCGATGAGGCAATTGATAGCAATAAAGATGCTCATTTCATTGCCTATGTTAGATTTTGTGATGATGTATCAGTAGTAGAAGAGAATTACCTTTCTGAAAACCAATAGAACTCAAACCAAGAGAGCACGCATTATTTGCTATCTTAAATGATTTTATGAACGAGGCAATCATAAAATGGAAAAATTGCGTCGGAATATGCACCGATGGTGCTCTTTCTATGTCCGGATGATTCCAAAGTATTCAAGCACTTGTGAAACAAAAATCGCCACAGTGTGTCTGGACACATTGCATGATCCTCAGAGAAGCTTTGCTTCCAAATGAGTCCTGGTTTGAATATTGTGTTAACTACGGTTGTAACCGTTGTAAATTATATAAAAATGAGAACCCTGAAATCAAGAATCTTTTCCGCACTTTGTAAAGATATGGATGCAGTACATTCAGCGTTATTATTTTATTGCGAGGCAAGATAATTATCACGAGGAAACTTTTTTCAACGTGTTTATGAATTAAGAGATGAAATAGACGTTTTCCTAGAAGAGGAAAACAGACCGAAAGATGAGAATTTTCGCGATAGTTTATTTGTAATGAAATTGAGCTACATGTGTGTGTGGTCAACATATTCGAGAAATTAAATTGAATATTCAACTGCAAGAACCAAATACACATATTTTAGTTACGAGTGATAAATTTAATACTTTATAGGAAATTATAGTTGTGGAGAAGAAATTTAAATCAAGAAATCTTAACAATGTTTGCAATTTTGAATGATTTTATTAAAACTTACATGGGTGAAGAACAACATATAAAAGTTGTTTTTGTAAACATTGAAAATCATTTAACAATGAATTTTAAAAACTACTTTCTTTCTGGCGACAAACTGATATCAAGTTACTAGTTGATGAGAGATCCATTTCGAAATACTCCTGAAGGACTCTCAACTAAAGAGGAAGAAACCTTCAGAGACTTCACAGCAAGCGGCGAAACCAAAAGACAATTGAGTAATAAATCACTCTTTGAGTTTTCGGCAGGAGTGGATGATGAGATTTCTGTATTAAAAGCAATGGCATTTCGCATTCTACTACCGTTTTCAACATCTTTCCTTTGTGTAACTGGATTTTCTGTGGTGGCTTCTTTGAAGACAAAATATAGATATCAGCTAAATATAGAAAAAGAACTGAGAGTGTCAGTAGTGTGCGGATGCCGGTGCTGGTGCAGTGATGTTTAGACCATAATGTGTGCCCATAAAAATTTCCACCCCCTTTTAAAAACAATGGCTCGCAGTGCCACCATTAAATTTCTACCCACTTTTAAAAACAATGGGTGCCAACTTCCCCATAAATCTGAACCCACTTCTAGAAAGTAATGGCTCTCAAACCCCCATTAAAACCCCACCCACTTTTAGAAAGTAATGGTTCTCAAACCGCCATTAAATATTCACCCCCCTTTAAAAAACAATGGCTATAAAATTCCCATAAAAACCGCACCCACTTGTAGAAATTAATGGCTCTATTTTTATCCATAAAATTCCCACCCACTTTTAAGAACAATGGCTCAAAAACCCCCATAAAATTCCCACCCATTTTTAAAGCAATGGTGTAAAAAGCCCCATAAAATTTCCACCCACTTTTAAAAGCAATCTACCCACTTTGAAAATATAATGGCTCCCATAAAACTTTTCACAAAAGCGCAATAATTTATTCATGAAAAAGTCGCTGAGACGGCAGGGCTCAGTGAACACCCCCTTTTTCTCACGCCCCTTTTAAAAATATTTCTTAACCCCATATAATTAATTTTCCCTACTTTTAAAAAAGTAATGGCAAACACTTGTCCATTTAAAAAAAATAAGCTTCCGACCCCCCCGTTTTTAGAAGTCCCCTTCTGTGAGCACTCCCTTTTTCTCAGCCAAAAGGTAGAGAGATATTTCAAGTATTTAAAGACAACAAATATATAAACAAAGAAATGGAAATGAATAAAAAGAAAACCCATTTAGACTATAAATTAATGATACCCATTTATCACTATAAATTAATGAGATGCGAGTACTAAAGTGTGTACTCGCATCTCATTAATTTATAGCTTTCGAGCAGAACTTCAGAAGCTTCAATCAATGATACCCCCAAATGAAAAGGTCATTGAACTCTTAGGAAATTTAGAAGAAAAGTTTCAAAAAATAATTGAGAGTCTTGATGAGAGCTGAAGAAAAATATTGTTTTATGAATACAAAATGGAAGAATTCCAAGTCTTTATCTTTTAATAGTTCGAAAACTATTAAAAAATATATTTCTATTTTTTCCCCGAGCACTATAATTTTAAAATATTGATTGAAAAATTTCAACGCAACCTCTTTGGGGAATTATTATTCAACAGGGCATTTCTTAAAAAAAATAGCAAAATGGCCCGCCAGGTCAGTGATACCAGAAGTCCAGTTCCAACAGCTGTTTACGAATTCTAGAACCGGAGTTCCAGCATCACTGACCTGACAAGCAGGGCCTGTATATATTATATTAAGGACAACACAAACACAACATCTAAATGGACATAGAGACCACGTCTCAACCCACCACTGATGTTTCGCTCCGTGGTTCGATCCATAAGTGAGCTTAACGCAAATAGCATTACACTATTCACGAAAGCTGCTACCAAGCCGAGGCTGGGGATCGAAACCGCGATCTTACGGTTGCTAAGCTTAGACTTTGCCACGGAGCTACTGGGTACCCGACAGAGAGAGAACATCTAAGTAATATATACATGTCACGGAAGACGAAAAGACGCTGAAATATAGCTTTAAACAAGTCATTTCTCCCTCAGAGTTTGAAAAATCTTTAAAATATCGAAGACTGCAATTTATCTGATTGAAAAGTATCGTCAAAACACATCAGAAATTAAACGTAAACAGGCGAAAAATTTTCTATACTAGATTCCGAGTCCAGTTCGTGCTGCCATCCAGTGATAGTTAAAATTAAACGTCATTCAGACAGGAAAAAAAGAAGAACCAGTTTCTCTCTCGCTTTTACTCAAGGTCGCAGCCTTTCCGCTTCCTCTTTTTATTCATTTAAAGAAATGAGAATAATAATAAACAGAAATGGAAAATACTTACGACTTATTCGGCGACATGATAGCGCTCTACGGGAGTGTGAACTGTAGAATGACTAGTTTAGCGAGGGTGTGTCAGAAGTTATTCTTATGTATAGAAGAAGAAGAAACTGAGAAATATCAAGAAATTCATTCCCTGATTTTAAAATATGTTATTCAAATGCATCAAATATTGCATAAAGAGAAGAACAAAAATATTCGGAAAATGGGGTGTGATATTTTATCTAAACTGGACAAATTTCTTTAGATTTTAATGATTTTTAAAACCATTAAAATCAAATATCGAATTGAAACATTTGGGCTGGTTGAGACTTCCCTACATCCTTACTCCCCAAATACACAAAGAAAAGAGGTTTCAAATCATTGAGTTTTAAATAATCTGACGCCATTTTATCACATCTTTGTGGTAGCGATACGAGACAATCAGGCAATTCTACAACTATTCTATTTCCATATCTTGTGGTTACCTGTTTAATTTCAGTGACAGGATATTTTTCATGGATGTTGAGATCTCTCATTTTCCTGAATGTCTTTGCTCCATCTTCTAATGAACTGAGTGCGTTTAATTTATTTAACAATTCCATTTTGCGTTTATTATATGAGAAAAAATTTTTATTTCTTTAAATGCGAAAAATTATGTACTTACCTACACTCATAGCTTTGATTTGTCTATTTTTTAATGATTCTATCTCTTCTATATTTAGTATGCCATGAGGTATGTGAATAAGTGACCCATTCTCTAAGCGAATCAAAATTTTATCAGTATAGACTACAATATCAGAAATCAAGTATTCTCGCTCCAGTTCTTTATAAGTTCGAATACGTACAGAATTAAGTTTCTCCATTTATTTATGGAGCTAAAAAAAATTCTAACTTTTCAGTGTGTAAATAGGGTTTTAACTTACATTGTCCACCTGTCAATAATGATAAAGTTAAAACATCATTCTGTTTCCCATACACAAATAAAATGATTGATTCTTCATTGACACGTGTTTCCTTATCGAGAAAGACCTCTTTACCTTTTTCTAATCGTATCTTTGGTTTCTCATTCATGTTATCACATGCTATGAAAATTGTTACTTTCATATACATATCGAGTGGTAATTTTAAGTTTGAGTATAAGAGTTTCGAAGTAAATCTATTAAAGGGGAAAGTTTTGAAACCACTTCCCGTAAATTGTATTCCTCTATCTGTAGAGGCACAGAATGTCTTAGTATCAACTTAATATTTATTAGCACAATCTGTATCATATTGAGGTCTTTTCACACCCGAAATTCTTTGATTGTGAGCATAATAGGTTTTATTAATTTTATTCCATAGAATACAGTAATAATCAAGATGTTTTTTAGTAACTACATCGTTTACATTCACAGGCTCTTTCACATTTGACACCACTTTATTGTTAGCATCATAGCAATCATCTTTTAAAATCAAAGCATTATTTTCAAAATATTGTTTGTTGACACCATCGTGACTAGCGCTCGGATCCGCAAGATGTGCGATTGCTCTATTTTTAGCTTTATAAGCCTCCCCATGGAGCGTTAAAGCATTACTTTCAAAATATCGTCTATTCACCACATTTTTCTCAGATTCCGGATCTTTCACATTATTTATCGTTTTACCTTTCGCATCAAAATTTCCTTGAGGTGTGTGTAGTAAACTTATGTTTCGCAACTGGTCAACCACTGTATCCACATAATCTCTAGTTGTAGAATCAGACTTGTCAACTGGAGCTAAAAGATTGATAATTCTTTTTCCTTTTGCATCATATTGTTGATCATTTTCTGAAAGGACTAAACTTTTGTTTGACAAATCTCGAATGGATGACTTCAGATTCTTCCTACATCTGTCTACGTAAAATTTTGTAGTCACGTCATTATTTTCTAAAGGTTCTCCAGCATTCCTTAATATCTTCTCCTCCATATCATAATTACCATCATGTGTCAGTTTAAACCCTATTCCTCTAATGCCAGGTGGCCCTTCTTTGAGTTCTTCCTCAAAAAGTGGATAGTATGCTGTCATTTCTTTATTTTAATATGAATAATTTCAATAGTTTTTCGACTATTAAAATTAAAATTCAGTTCCATTTATAGCTTTAATGTTTTGATCATGGTAATATCTTGATTCTTTATGTTTAAGTAACACTTCTTGCGTTCTCGTAAGATGAAATAGAAGACATAATTCTTGGTGGTGTTGTTTCTCAATCGCCAGTTGAACTCTATAGTCAGGTTATTCGTGTCTGTATAATTTTCATGGTGAGCCAGGTTGAAGCAAATGATTGGATATAATTTACCAAAATTGGAATAATTGACCATGCACCCTGTTTCTGGTGTAAGGGTGTTGAGTCCAGACTCCAAAAGAGCTGTGTATAGGCGATTGTAATCACCTTTCTCAAAATCCATCATGTAACTAACAGTTGGAACCCTTACATTATTAACCATCAACCAACATTCCATCATATCTAAGTTGTCGAATAACATGTTGTTCTGTTTTGCATTTTCATATTTTTCAGTGTATTGTGGTATGACGTACAAGGACAATACTTCGTCTGAAGTAGCATTTATGGAATAAGACCCGCTTGAATTCTTTAAGAAAATATTCGACTTTACAATGCTATGTTGGTTCCAGTTTATTTCAACAGGCTTATCTGATAAATTTAACTCATTAAATTTTGCAGCTGCTGAATTCTTAAATCTAACATAAGGAAGCCAAAGTGATAAATCTTCCATAACAACTTTGTAATCCTTATTTTGCTCATCTGTATACAGCATGTTCTGACTATGATTTCTCTGAAACTCAAACTTGACTTGGAACCCTGTTATGACCTTTTTGTATTCATTGAAGAAATCAAATACGTATTTTAACGGGATCCATATAGTGACAGTTTTGCTATTTTGAGTAAGTTTGCATCTCTCTTTGAATCCTTGATTATACTCGTCGTTAGTTCTTAATTTTTCGAAAAATTCAGTTATCTTAGTTGTATCAACCAAAGTTCCATCATATTTCAAGGGTTTTCCGTCCGCTGTGTCAGACGTATCTACGTAGAAGAGCATATTCGTAGCTTCCGAAGTAGAATAGTCAGGAGTGAAATGAATTAGACCTAACACATGTCGCATGAGAGCAGAATAATTAATGTTGGTTTCGATTTCAGTGTTGCCCAATGTAAATCTGTTGGCGTTTATTAAACCACCTCCATTCACGAGAGCTACATTATCATCCGCTATTGCTGTTCCATTACTGTTAACAATTTTTAGCTTTTGTTGTAAATATCCATTAGAATATAAGATATTGGAGTTAGTGTCATGTATAAAGAAATGGTAAGTGGCATTCTCAGTAGAACTATCGCTGTTTTCATGCCTCACTTCTCTATACTCGAGACTTTCGATGTCATCATCGTAATATTAATCGGTGTTGTTTAAATCAAATATTTTATTCATTTATTATAAAAACAATTTTTGTCTTAATTTAATAGCTATATGGCTATTAAATCAAAATTCACAGAAATTTCAGTCCAGCCCCATGTTTTTCTTCTTTGAAAATATTTCATTTAGCTTATCATGGACAAACTGTTTGGCTGACGCAGAGGGATTCTGTAAAAACGCATCTGAAAAGATCCCTCTTCCTTGTATCTTCTTGCTCTTCCTTCGAAGTCTATGTTTATTCATTTCTTTATTTAGAGGGCAATAAAATTGTATTGTACTTCTTGCTTATTGAGGGGAATTAAATCACCTTTATGGTTCGTTATTCTCATTCTGATTCTGTGAACACTCTCCATCCGGACAGGAAAGAATAGAGGTTTTTCAAATGATTTTATGATTTGACTGCCGGGACGATTAACATTCGTAAAGGAATAGATTACGTTTGAAAAGTGAAAGCCGTTAATGTAGGCTCCCTCCGCGACATCACAGTGTATATAAATGTTATCATTCCCACCGGATAATTCGGCAATGTACTTTCCTACTTGTTCAGACTCTTCATATATTTCAGGTTCGAACCCTAATAGTTTATGCAGGTTTTTGCATTTTGTTAAATCGATCTTATACCCATCTTTTAACTTGATGGCTATTCTTTGTCGTTCCTCGACTATACCAAATAGAATTGGTGGATCGTTCCCAAAAAATTTCAGCATGTAACGGTTTAACCCTTTAACGGTATAATTTCCATCTGGGAGCGATAGATCAAACCACTGATGTCCATCATAGTATGAAAAGGTCTCATCTTTAATGTTATCCCAAGAAACGTACATTGAAAAGGACTGAAGATCGATCTGCTTAAACCTAAATGGTCTGGAATATTCAATTGTAAAGTCGTCTGACTTTTCAGAGTTTTTCGAATCTAATATTAATAACACCATTTATTTATACAGAACATTTTTTTCATTATAGTCACTAGGTTCTTGGGTAAAGGAATACAGAACATCTTTAACAGATTTACCTTTGTTTCTTTCACTAATATACTTCATACAAAAGTAGCCACATTTGACAGAGGCTGGGTGTTGTAAAAAGCTTGAGTTATACCCTATTTTTTTCCCAGAACTTTGTAGATATTTCTTAATACTGGTGGGAATTTTGTAAATATGTTCTCCAAACGGATCAAAATATTCGACGAAATTGTTATTAGGATCGTTATAGTAACCTACCCAATGTGTACCAGGTCCTGTAGCTATGTCCAAATTAATAATGCCGTTCTCAAATCGTCTCATCTTTTTAGGTATTATATCTGAAGTAAAGACACCCCAAAACCCTTTTTCTTGCTTCATATTGTCTTCAATCACTTCGTTGGATATTCCCAGTTTTGATAGACTCCCTTTCCATGGGGTTTTTTTTGAGCACAACCTGATCCTGAAATTTTATCCAAAGCTTTCTTTGCTCCCCATCCAGCTGCCCCACTTGCAGCACCTAAAGCCAACGCCTTAGCTCCGGCAATTAAGGCCGGTAAAAAGGGAGCTAGAAAGGCTAAAAACCCACCCGTTTTCTTGAGCTGCGTCTTGCTGATAGTAATTCTCTTTCCCTTCTCGATTTGAGCTATTTGTGTTTGAGTTAAGTACATGTCATAGTTAGATGGTTTTGTCCTGTCTATTTGTAGGGAAACTTCTTCTCCTTTCTGGTATGCAGATTTTAATTTAGCAATCTGATGATCACTTAGGTGTATTTTAGTTTTTACGTAGTTACTCATTTATTTAATAAGAAATTTTTATAGTATTCTTTTACTTGCTCGTTGTTTAGAGTTCCTTCTCTTAATAATGCATCCAGTAGATCGACGATTTGAGTATGTAACTTTTTACTCTTGGATCCATTGCAAACTTTATCGGTGAATCGAGCCAAAATTTCTAATTTGTCTTCCACTCCTTTACCGAGGTATATTTCCTTTCTTTGTAAGTCCCTCAGTCGCTCTCGATAATCTTCTAATGTAATCATATGTTCCCTTAAATAATCAGCTTTAGATAATAGTCTATCTTCTCTTTCCTCATCTTTTTTGGTCATTCGAGCTATCTGACTCATAAGGTTTCCTTTTTGACGAGCAAACTTTAAGTATGTATTCTTTACTCTATTGATAACTTCTTGTAAAGCATCCTTGGATTCGTTGTACAACTTTGAGGGTCTTGGAAAGTTATTTTTCTCTAAAAACTCTACATCCAAATCTTTATCAAAATAGAAGATATCCGGAGTCGCTGGAGATGGTTCAATCGCAAGAGGAATCTTATCAACAGCATCTTTTATAGCCTTAAAATGTTCTTTTCTAGTAACATCTTGTTGGTGAAGTTTCTCGGTTACAGGCTGGTGAAATTCAAAGTTTTCTGGAAACCTAATTTTTGTTCCAGATTTTGTTCGTTGTTCTTTCTAATCTCCGCCTGAATCTTAAACACTTTCAGGTCATTCTTAACTTCTTCTCTTAGCTTCTTGTTTCGCTCTTTTTGTAAAGCATTCATTTATTAATAAGCGAAATATTTTTTACTGCAAGCAAATTATTTTTTACTGAGAGCAAATTATGTTTTTACTGACAGCAAATTTATTTCAACATTAAATAAAGATGATTGCAATTGAAGATTATACAGAGCCAGAAGAATTAGCCGATGCAAATTAGCATTATTTATTACCGAAACACCTTTTCAGACTTCTGATCGCTGGAGCTTCGGGTACTGGTAAAACGAATTTATTGCTGAATTTTATTTATGATTATCTCGAGTTTGATAACTTGTTCATTTGCGCTAAAGATATGTTTGAACCCAAGTGCACTAAACTGAAAGAAAAGTACACTATGTTTGATGGTGTGGATATTAAAGACGTATTAGCAAAGTATCCCAAAAAGAAGAAAATTTTGCTTGAGTTATATGAAAAATACGGCAAGAAAGAAACCGTATTCTCCTCTGATACAAAAGACTTTATTACAGTGGACGATCTGGACCCCTCTTGCAAAAATGTTGTTGTCTTTGATGACTGTGTGACAGAGAAAGACCAGAAGAGTATAGAAGATTTCTTCATCAGAGGTAGGAAGAAGAATGCTTCAATCATTTACCTCTCTCAATCCTATTACAGAACGCCCATTGTCATCAGGAGAAACTATAACTATTTAATATTTTTCAACCTCCAGCAGAGGGAGATTCAGCAGATCATAAGAGAGATAGATGGTAATCTAACGAAAGAAGAGTTCTGTCGATTGTACAAAAAGTGCATGCAACAACCATATGATTTTTTATGCTTGATTTAGTGAATCCGTCCTTGAGATATCGGAAAAAATATTTCATCCCTATAAATAAAGATGGAAGAATACTTACGGAAGAAAATTTACGTGTATAGAAAGAGCTACCACCATTATCATAAGATAAAAATTTCGCTATCCATTACAAAGTTCCTCTGCAGTTCATTGGGTTTATCCGCTTTTGCGATGGTACCCTTAGCTGCTCTGAGCTTAAGTGCCGGTATAGTTGAAGTTATCGAAAAGTCCCTGAATATCGTGGAAAGGAACGAAAAGTATAAGCAATCATACAAGTTTTATAAACAACTGTTGAATTCTTTCAAATCAAATGCATTAACAAAAGAAGAGGTGTACAGTAGAGAGGATGATTTTATTAACAATTCAGTCTGCTTACCCAGAGAAAAATGCATGAAACAAACCCAGCTGAACGGTTATGAATATGTGTGTAAATAATTTTTTACATATAAATAAATGAAGAAAGGAAAAGGAGTTATTAACTCTGCAATTAACAATTTACCGTTTGAAATGCATCTGCCTGGTCACCAATTTACAGGGCCAGGTACTCAATTGCTCAGAGATAAAACGAGATTAAATCCAGACTTAACATACAAAGAATGGAGTAAGCCCATTAATAGAGTCGATGAAACTGCTTATAAACATGATGTGTGTTACCTAAAAAACAAAGATACCGAAACAAGAAACAAGGTGTGCGACTCAGACATGATAAAAGAGCTTGAGGATATTCCCAATCCAACTCTCCGTGAAAGGTTAGATAGAGCTGTTGTGAAGCCAATTATCAAAGCAAAGAAGACATTTGGAATGGGCTTAAAAATATACTGCCTAAAATGTAAAACCCACACTGAGACGAAAGACGTACAGCACGCTACCTCTAAGAACGGCAGACCTATGATAAAAGGGATCTGCACGGTTTGCGGTTCTAAAAAGAGTCGTTTTTTACCGCTAAAGGGGTAACTGAGGACCCGAAAAAAGTTTATTACGATCCAGAGACTGGATATTGTGGTATAAACGAACTCAGTAGAAAAACAGGTTTAAGTCGAAAAAAAAGTCTCAGATTTCTTACATCAACAAGATGTTTACACAAAACATAAACCACTCGTCAGTAAGTTTAAAAGAAGAACTTATGTGTCACACATTGATGATCAATGGCAAGCAGATTTGTTATTTCTAAAACCATTTTCAAAATCGAATGATGGCTACAACTACTTGTTAAGTCATTGACATTTTCAGCAAATATGGGTGAGCTGTGCCTATTCGTAGAAAAACGGGGGAAGAAGTGACTAAGGCATTTAAGAAGATATTTAAAGTGAGAGTTCCTCTTAAAATCCAAACTGATAAGGGGACAGAGTTCATCAACAAAGAGACACAACTTCTGTTTAAGGAGAACAAAATACACTGGTTCACAACTGAAAACGTTGAAATCAAATGCTCCGTGGTGGAACGATTCAACAGAACTCTAAACGGTAAAATTCGGAAATATTTAGCGGCTAACAATACCAATAGATACATAGATGTATTGGATCAGTTAGTGAAAAATTATAACAACTCTTACCACAGAAGTATAAAGATGATGCCGGTTGAGGCCAGTCTAGAAAAAAACAGCGGTGAAGTCTACCGGAATTTGTTCAAAGAAAAAGTCCTGCATAAACCCAAATACCAAGTAGGAGATATAGTTCGAATATCAATATATAAAACGACTTTCAGAAGAGGTTATGAGGCAACCTTTACAGAAGAAATATTCGTCATCTCTGAAGTATTAAAAACCGATCCAGTCACTTACAGAATAAAGGATTTAAACAATGAAGATGTAAAAGGAACCTTTTATGAAAATGAGCTGGTAAGGTATGATGTGTACAAAATCGAAAAAATTCTCAAAAAGGTGGGGAATAAATACCTGGTGAAGTGGTTAGGTTATCCAGAAAGTAGTTGGATAGATAAGAAAGATTTAGTTACTTTTTAATAGCTGACAAAAGCTATTAAAAATTCCAGTTTAAAGCTTCGAAGACGGTTCGACAGATTTCTTCATTCTGTTCAAGCGTTTTCTTCATTTTGGGTAACTTAAGTGGTACCTGAAAATCTCTTTTCCGTAACAGATGAAATAAAACGTTTTCTTTGCTGATTACGTTTTTCCGCTCTGGAAACAATTCTTCATATTTATGGATAAATTTAAGAAACTCAACCAAAATCTCATCTTCTAAGGGGATATTAAACCCTTTTAACCATTTAGTAAGATTTTTCACTCTGCTTTGGCTCCTCTGTTGCATTTTCATCATCAAATATAATTGCTTTCCATCTAGAAGACGTTTATTAGGATTGTATCTCAGCTCTTCATGACATGTCATACACACGTAAAATTCATAATCATCTTTTGTTATATATTCGTGCTCACACTTTTGAGTTGAAGGCACTTTGTTGTCTAGACCAAAGTGTCTTAATATTTCCATCATTTCATCTGACATTTATTATTAAAAGTATACCTTTTAACTTCTTTAATATCTTACGCACTTTGTCAATTGGGAGGATCTTTCATTGGAGAAAAATCTGAAAAAGTTCTATGAAAGAAAAAGCTGCCCCTCAGATGTGAAGGGCAGCCTTTACGAAATAAGAGAACAGAACAACGATTCTCTCAACAAGCAGGCACCATTAAAATTGAATGATCAATATTTTAAGTATTTAAAGAAACGAGATATATATATAGAGAAAGATAATAAAGATGGAATCTAAAACTGTTCGACAGTTGCGAGACTACTGTCGGGAACATAATATTCGAGGATACTCGAAGCTTAAAAAGGCGGAACTGATCGACCTCATTCATCGCCTTGATTCATACACAACGAATCATAACGGCTTCCCCAGTTTCCACGATGACTTGTTTAGCAAGCAGAAGAAAAAGAGGGGGTTTAAAATCAAGTGTTGCGGTAAGTTATTTAAGGAATCAAGCATAGATAAGCACTTGCAAACTAAGGCCCATCAAAACTATAAACCCTATCAGGAGGACCTCAGAGATGACTTTGACAACATACAGAGCCTGCATCACATGACCATCAAGCAACTACGTGATTTTTATCGGACGCGTGGCATTGCAGGTTATTCCACGTTAGGAAGGAAGGCAGATATCATAGCGTACATTGAAAGTGTATTGTTCAACCGCCACTTCAAATTCGATTCCGACCTGTTTTCAGATGCGCGAGAGAGAAGGCTATATACTCCCCTTGAAGTTGAGACGGCATTTAAGTCTCGGCTGAAGACGTACGACATCCCAAACGAACACAATCTGATGCTTCCCAAAGACTTTTTGAATGATGTTTCACCACTTGATCGGGGTCTCATCACCAAACATCTGAAGAGGCTACATGGTCTGAAGGTCAACTTTAAGTTCCTTTGCGACTATCAAAAAGGGGTGGAAGAAATGGAGATGAACTTCAAAACACAAAATGAAGTCATCTTTGAATCCACTGATTTCATTGATTATTACAGATCAGTTATCCAAAAGTTACTGACAGAAATGGAGGAGTTTGTGGCAAGGGGCTCAGGGTGGACGCTTGCCAGAATCAAAAGCCTTGAGGTTAGGATCAATAAATACAACCCGCTGAGAGGGGCATCCTACATTGATCTGCCCAAAAGAATTAAGGCTAAAAAAGCAGTCATTAACGTTTAAAATGAGGATAATAAGTGTTTCATGTGGGCAATACTCTCTGCACTGCACCCAGCGGAAAAAGATGCCCAAAGAGTCACGAAGTATAAGCCATATGAGAATGAGCTAAAGTTCGAAGGCATTGAGTTTCCAGTAAAGATGGAAGACAGAGTATTTAACAGGTTCGAGAAGTTGAATGACATATCGGTGAACATATATTCATACGAAGGTAATGACATTTACCCATTGAGAATCACTAAAAATAAGGAAGACAAACACGTCAATTTGCTGTACACAAAGAATCAGGAAGGAAACAGTCATTACTGTTGGATAAAAGACATGTCGAAATTAATAAGTGCTCAATTAACTAAACATGATAAAAGAGTATATCCCTGTGAAAGGTGCCTGTTATTTTATCACTCTGAGGAAGATCTGCAAAAACATGAAACGGATTGTAGGAAGAATACGCCAGTAAAGATTGTAATGCCTAAGGAATACGAATCTCTGAGGTTCAAAAACTACCAAAGGTCATTGCGAGTACCCTTTGTGATGTACGGAGACTTCGAGTGCTTGACAAACAAGATAAACACCTGTCATCCCAATAAAGACGCATCCTTCTTGCATAAGTATCAAAAGCACGAGCCTATGAGCTTCACTGTCTACATCAAATATAAACACGCAGACTATAAGGCACCAATCACGTACAGAGAACCCAATGCCACCAAACTGTTCTTTGATACAGTGAAGGCTGAGGCGCTAGCGATAAAGACTATTTATGATAAGAAGCAACCTATTAAAATGACCACTGAAGATGAAGAGCATTTCCAAAGGACCCATGTTTGTCATATCTGTGACAGAGATATCAGGAAGGAACCCTCCCCCTATTCACCTTCGGATGAACCAGACTTCCGAAAAGTCAGAGATCATGACCATCTTCTCGATCCGGCAAAATGTGAGTCGAACTACAGAGGACCTGCTCACAACCTTTGCAACCTAAAGTACCAAGAGCCTTCGTTCATTCCGGTGTTCATACACAACCTGTCTGGCTACGACGCCCATCTCTTCATAAAGGAGCTCGGTGGGGAGAAAGGGGACATTGATGTCATTCCGAACAACGAGGAGAGGTACATTTCGTTCAGCAAGGAGGTCGGGGCAAAGATGTTAGATGTAGGCGATGGGAAGAAAGTAAAGTTGCCTGGCATAAAGTTGAGGTTTCTCGACTCGTTCAAGTTCATGGCCGCTAGCCTAAACAGTCTTGCGAAGAACGTAAAGGAGTTCAGGGAGACAGCCAAGTACTTCCCGATGGACAAGCTAGACCTCGTCACCCGAAAAGGCGTCTATCCATACGATTACATGGACTTGTGGGACAAATGCGAAGAAGCCAAGCTGCCTCCACAAGAAGACTTCTACAAACAATTAAATGAGTCACACATAAAGGATGAGGACTACGAGCACGCCAAAACGGTATGGAGAACCTTCAACATTAAGACATTGGGTGAATATTCCGATTTGTATGTGAAGACTGATGTACTCATACTAGCCGACATCATGGAACACTTTAGAGATGTCTGTCTAAAGACCTATAAGTTGGATCCAGCATGGTACTTCACCGCACCCGGACTCTCCTGGGATGCCATGCTCAAAACCACGGAGGTCGAGCTAGAGCTGTTGACAGACTATGACATGATACTCATGCTGGAAAAGGGGACCAGAGGAGGCATCTCTCAGTGCTGTAACCGATATGCGAGGGCGAACAACATGTACATGAAGGACTATGACGAGAACAAGAAGTCCAACTACCTGATGTACCTTGATGCTAACAACCTTTATGGATGGGCCATGAGTCAATACCTACCACACGGTGGCTTCAGGTGGAGCACTGTGTCAGATGTGACCTAAGTAGCGGATGACTCAGACAAAGCATACATCGTGGATTGTGACTTAGAGTACCCAACGCATCTGCACAACCTCCATTCAGACCTACCTCTAGCACCTGAGAGCAGGGTGCCCGATGGCTCAAAACAGTCAAAACTACTGACGACGCTCTATAACAAAGAGCATTATGTGGTTCATTACAGGGTTTTGAAGCAACTGCTGCATTTGGGGATTAAGATCAAAAAGGTGCATAAAGTGTTGGAGTTTCAGCAGTCTCCTTGGTTGAAGAAGTACATAGATATAACACGGAAATGAGGACCAAGGCAGCCAATGACTTTGAGAAAGACTTCTACAAACTTATGAACAACTCGGTCTTTGGCAAGACGATGGAAAATATCAGGAAGCGGCTCGATATCTGACTAGTGTGCGATCCTCAGAAGGCAGAAAAGCTGGTTGCTAAGCCGAACTTCAAGGGGCGGACCATCTTTGATGAAAATTTAGCCGCTGTGCATATGAACAAGACGAAAGTGGTCTTTAATAAGCCCATATACGTCGGTATGAGTATATTAGATCTCTCGAAGCATCTGATGTACGACTTTCATTACAACGTGATGAAGCCTAAATATGGGGACAATATCATGCTATTGTACATGGACACTGACAGTTACATCTATGACATACAGACCGAGGACTTTTATGAGGATATGAAAGGAATGCTTGACTACTTTGATACATCTGATTATGTTGAAGGTAATAGGTACGGCATGCCACGTGTCAACAAGAAGGTATTGGGGAAGATGAAAGATGAAAATGCAGGGAAGATCTTGGAGGAGTTCGTCGGATTGAGATCTAAGATGTATGCCTGTAAAACTGAGGTTGACTTGGTGAAAAAGTCGAAAGGAGTCAAGAAGTGCATCGTGAAAAACAGGATAACCTTCGAGGACTACAAGGACTGCCTATTCAAGCAAGAAGTACAGCACAGGACCATGAATCTCATCAGGAGCACAAAGCATGAGATCCATTCCATACAAGTAAATAAGATTGCCCTATCAGGAAAAGATGACAAGCGACATATATTGGAAGATGGTATTCATACCTTGGCTCACGGTCACTATGCAATACAAAAATAAACAATTTTTTAATAGTTTGAAGACTATTAAAAGATAATATAATTTTTCCTCGTACTTTGCGTATGTTATGAAGTATCAAGTCACTCTCGACCAGATACTTTTCAACCAGAAAGTCAATATTAAGGCAGGTGCATTTCAAAATATCGCATACTTTGTAATGCTTGTAAAACTTACCTTCTTTTTGAATACAAATTTTATCGTTTGAATATAACTTTAAGCATTCTTTTAAATCAAGCAGAACTTTAGACAGCGAAGGTTCAAAATTCTCCATTTCTTCATCTATTTCTTGTATCTTCTTTCTTATGACAATTGCATTTATAACAGACCCTTCAGTCATCATTTTGTTTCTTTATATACTGCAAGAGTTTTCTTTAAGTACTTAAAATCCCTAGAAGTTTTTTTAATTCATCGCGGTGCATTGAATTCTTCTGAAAGTTGCGTGCAGCGTCAGAAATTTATCATGGTTGAAACAGGTTTCTAACAGTAGGTGGGGTTTTAATGGTCAGTTTTAACACCATTGTTTTTAAAAGGGGGTGGAAAAATTATGGCGGTTTTTCAAACCATTGTTTTTAAAAGTGGGTGGGAATTTTATGGATAAAAATAGAGCCATTAATTTCTACAAGTGGGTGCGGTTTTTATGGGAATTTTATAGCCATTGTTTTTTAAAGGGGGATGAATATTTAATGGCGGGTTGAGAACCATTACTTTCTAAAAGTGGGTGGGGTTTTAATGGTCAGTTTTAACACCATTGTTTTTAAAAGGGGGTGGAAAAATTATGGCGGTTTTTCAAACCATTGTTTTTAAAAGTGGGTGGGAATTTTATGGATAAAAATAGAGCCATTAATTTCTACAAGTGGGTGCGGTTTTTATGGGAATTTTATAGCCATTGTTTTTAAAGGGGGATGAATATTTAATGGCGGGTTGAGAACCATTACTTTCTAAAAGTGGGTGGGGTTTTAATGGGGGTTTGAGAGCCTTTACTTTCTAAAAGTGGGTTCAGATTTATGGAGAGGTTGGCACCCATTGTTTTTTAAAAGGGGGTGGAAATTTTTATGGGCACACATTATGGTCTAAACATCACTGCGCCAGCTCCGGCATCCGCACACTACTAGTGTCTATTTCTAATACTAAACCCTCCTTCGAAAAACTTTGCTCTAAAAACAGGCCCAATGAAGTGACTAATAATTATTAAATTTGTTTTTAATTTAGTAAGTTGTTTTAATTTAATAAGTTAAATATTAAATATGTCAAAATGTATTTTGTTTTAAATGTGCGTGTGTGTCCTTTCCTTTCAGTCACTTAATCAATTTTTTTAAATTACATTGTCTCTTATATATGCTCACGCTCCCCATTAGTGTGCTTGCGCCCCTCTAGGAGGTACGCCCCATATGTTGAGAATCACTGATTTATATAACAATTATAACTGAATAAAAATCATGAAGTCCTTAAGTTATTAATACATACTATTTATACCAAATTTTCGAATTCTAATCACAAGGCGGTATTAAAATACCCTAATAACAGATGATACTCTGCATTTTTCGCAGGCCTGAAAGAAATGCTGATAGAATTAAATGATACTAGAGAATAAGAATATATTAATAGTGTCACAGGATTGGACATTTTATAAACGTAAGATAAAGTGATATTAAAACCATTGAGAATAGAATACGATTTACATATAAACTTGCCAGAAAGATTTAATCACTTTATGACTATATAATTTTATATGGCTTTCCACACTATTTAACAAATAGTATAGAAAATTTTACATTTGAGGTAAATTAGCTAGAAGTTTGAATTAATGAAGTAATAAACGCGTTGTTCACACATTAATGGGGAAAAAACCTCACAAAATGAAATAACAAAAAATTTTTAATGAAACAATAAGAAGAAATTTTTAAGAATTTATGCCTTATTTATAAGTTACTTTCAATATAATTTTGTTGTTCATTAAAATATTGTTTTCTTGGTGGTAAAACTTGCGGAAAAACATCCTGAATATTCCCATGATATAAATTTGTCTAAGCTCTACGATTGCTAAGATGTTAATAGTGTTGGTGTGGAACTTGTTCATGTCTTATTTAATAATATTTGAACTTTTGAATAATATAAGAAAATTTCTGAACACACACACAAAGAAAATGATTTTCTATGTTCAAACATAGAGTTTGTTAGCTCTCTGTAAACAGTTGATGATAAATAATCTATGTCAATAATAAAATGTTTCATCTTCTTTTCTGTCCTCTTCTTCTAAGATATTGCTAACATTCTTGACTTAATTTCATTAATTTTTGACTGAGCAAAAAATCAATAGAAATATTTCATTCAGCAAACTTTATTTTGTTACATGTCATTAAAATGAACCAAGGCAAGTTCTGATGTAAATGTGAAACATTTTTGATAAATTTTTTTTGCAATGGTTCATGTGTTATTTTACGTATTTTATAACTTATGAAGTAAATAAAAATAATTAAACTGATTAAGAAAATTCTTTTGAATAGTTTTGTGATAAAAATTTTATTTTAAATATAATGTATTTAACATTACATTATTATACATATTATCATTTAAGATGATTATAAATTTATCTCATACAAAATTACTACCTCAGAATAAAAATGTGTGCCACAGTTACATTTTGATGCTTAAAATTATGCATATTATCTTAAAATTCTTTACAAATTTTAATTATTACTTTGACAATATCACTCAACTAATTAAGATTAATAATGTTAGTACAATAAATCAATTAATAATGATACTTATTTTATTTTGAATCAATAAACTTAATAATAATGTCAGTGTGTCAAAGAGATTCCCAATAAACTTAATAATATTGTGAGTTTTTTGATAAGATTTCCTTAAATTTTGAAATTTCTTAATATACAGATTTTATGAATGAGAAGAAATATAAATATTAACAGAATTCTTCCTGATTTGTAGTAATTATTCAAGAAAAAGGTTCCAACGCGAAGGTAATCTGATTTTCTCTACATTTGTTTTCAATGTTAAGTCTGAACAAATATCTTATGAAAGCCTCGTTAATTAGATCTGGATCTGAAATTAGAAATAAATTATTTTAGGAAAAGCAGTACCTTGCAGAATTATATTAAAGTTTAATATTAAAGTGAATTTAAAAGTCGAATATCAAATGTATCAAAAAGTGAGGGAGAGAAATGCATTGTAATTGAAAATATATATAGCTACAATTGGAACGAGAAGATGTTTGTTATCAACTAATTAAATGAATATTGAATGTGTTCTTTCTAATAGTAAAAATAAACTAATAACTCCTTTCTCACTTTAATTTATGCTAAAACTAATAAATTTTAACTCTGAATATCAAATTAATTATCTCAAAATAAATTATATTGTGTTTATTTCAATTAACAAAAAATAATTATAACTAATTTATATTAAAGCAAATTAATTAGTACAACAATGTTGCTAATTGAGACACTCAAAAATTAAAAATTATTATTTGTTGGACATTTATCGCCACCTTTGTATTCACAGTTTGACACTCAAAATAACCCATAACCCTATTGATGCCATCTTAATCAACAGTCTGTTCAGCAAAAATAAACTTTAAAAATGATCTTGGGGAAATTATTTTTTAACAAATTAATATTAGAAAATTTGAATCATTCATTTTTATATCTAATATCAATAGAAATTGAAAAAGTTTATTTACTTTATTTTTAAGTAGTGCCTCAAATTTCTCAGTAGAATCATTCTACATTAAAGCCTTGATTATTGTTTTATAAGTGACTACAAATATTCATTTCATGAAACAAATGTTTCATACGGGAAGTTTTATAAGTTTGCTTTTTCATAATAATACATGTTTTTTAAAGCAATGCATTTCACGGTATATTAAAATATGAAACGTTGTGTAAAATATGATATGAGTTGTTTAATATTCAAGAACAAAGAGCTTTTGACAACGAGATTTTTTTTCATTAGTATGGGATAATTCTATCTTACATTCATTGCACTTAATTTTTATTTAGTTTCTCCCAGGACATTGTTCCAATTTTTTTCGTTTCCTTTTTTTTACGCTTCACTTAACAATTATGAATTATCTTATGCAACCAGTACAAAGAGATATATTGAGTGCCCCCCCCTAACTATAAGAGAAAGCAAATTAAGTCTTCGTCTTTTTTACGAACTATTCTAAACTAATGTCGTTTTCAATGGAAACTTTTTATAACTAAATATAAGAACAGCTACCAATAAACTTAAATGTAAAAATATTTTAAATAAAATATGAAAAAACTTCCGAACCGCGAATAAAGATTACTTGAGAAATAGCAATAATATTTTATATATAATAAAATTGTAGCTAAATCTCGAAGTACTACATATTTTATATTTAAATATATGTATTTATTGATCCTTATTTTAATTCTTTAGATCTTTAAGTTTCAATAAATTTCCATTCAATTCATTTCAATTAACTTCACTTTTTTATTCTAAGAGTTGTGGTATTATAAGTAAGCATATTTTTTTAAGTACAGAATTTACAAATAAATAAAATGTTTAAAGAAATGTGCATAAAAATATAAAATCTAACTTTAGATTAAAAATTACTTTGCGAAATAGTGATTTATTGAAATTTTATCTCCTTTCTTGTCATGGAAATCCTAGAATTTTTTCTTTATATTTAATAATGTTATGTTTTAAGAAATATTCAAAAACACTTAAAATGATTTATTTTATAGCAAAGCAATTTGTAGAGAATATATTCCTGATATTTTAAATTAAAATATTTTTTTCATATAAAGACTAAACTGTTTAGTTAGAAAAAATAGGTATTAAAAGAATACTGATTCAATTTTCATAAAATATAAAAGTATGTTCGTAACGTAGTCAAAAATATAGATTTAGAATTTTATGTAAACTATAAAAACATATACAATTTTAAAAATGTTATGTTCTCCAATTTATTTCTTAAATAGAAATTTATTATGAATGTATGAATATTAAAAATGTTCACATAATCGTTATTACATTTAATCTTTGAATATGCACAAGTGACAAATGGTTAACATTAACTGTATTTAAATAATGTGAATAAATAGAAATTTATTGGTTATAATTTAAAGTTTTTTACTATTTATATATAATTTACTTTTCAAAATAATACTTTACATTTGTAATTTAAAGTATTATTTCCCACATGACAGTTTCCCTGAAAATTAATTTTTTTTTAATTAGTAATAAGTCACTTGAATAATTCATTGGTATTATTCTGTATATTGCATTTAATGTTAACACACCACAATCCATGAGTTTTCTTTTTAATAGCTTAAACTGCACATAATGAAATTATTAAACATAACTAGCATTTATAAAATAATAATCCTGTTTTTTTCTAATTTTTAAACTGATCAAAATATTTAGTTCACATGTATTTTATACGTAAATTTATAATTATATTCCATATAAAATTTTTTGAACGGGACTCAAGTTAATTAAAATGCACAACTTCAAAGGCACAAAAATAAATAATATAATGACATCGATTTCGCAAATCTCACAATAACTCCTTTGAGTATTTAAAAATCCACAAATGACTAGAAATCTTTTAACATTTCTTAACTACATGAATCTAAGAACTTTACTGATTAAAATTTGAAAAATGGTAAAATTTTAAAAGTACATTCAAATAGTTTCAGCAATAGTAATGTGTTAAAGGTATTGTTGAAGTTATTGGAGTAGAGTTTAAAAACAATCTTTAAAGTAATACTATTATGCTATTCACTTATAATAATTTACTCTCAGTATAAGGTATATTAGAACTTACAACGTGTAGATGAGGTTTCTCTCACATAAAAACATTGACAATGGGAAATATTTCATAAAACTTTCAATAAAACTCAAATTATTTTATAGTTTAGAAAATGCATATTTGACATAAAGTTATGCATTTCTTACATAATGCACATAACATTGAAATTCTATATTTGTTATTCGAGTTCAATAATTTAAATTATATTATATATTCATAGGTTGATGTGGTATTAAATATAAAGGAAAGTATTTAAATATATTTTCATATGAACAAATGCGATTTTTAATACAAAGATGCATAATATGTAATGCCTAAAATGTTTGAAATACATAATTATATGAATTACTTAAATTTTGAAAAGTAATTTTGATATTTATTAATTCTGTATATTTGTTTGGAAAGAAATTAATTATTTACAACAAAGGAATTAATTGTACTTTTCACATCTAAATTTATTTATAAGAAGCACAATCATTATATAGAATGTTATTATAAAAATTATCCCGACAATTAAGCCCTTAACTATCATACCATTCACAGAAACCGAATGGAATTTTTGCATCAGGTATTTTGAGGTATGCACTCAAGAATGATTCGTAATATAACAGTGTCACTCAACAGTGAGAAAGTTTTGAAGTTTTCAAATAGCAACACCCAGTTTTTTTGTACAGGAATGCTATCTTCAGACCGAAAGTAACTTAACAGCGTTGGAATGGCACCAGCAGCACAGAAATCTCCGGAGCTAGGCAAGTAAAAAGTGTAGAGAAATACATCGTGCACCAGAGCATTAATGTTCGTTTCACTTACGTCACACAGTTACATCGACTGACACACCAGCTTGACTAGTCCTCTACAGAACGAGAAGAAGAAATCAAGAAACACAAATTTCAGGTTCTGCGTAAGACACAGTTATGACTGACGTCGTCACATTAGGTAAAAGAAAAGACTCTGAAAAATTCAAGCTGCATACATTGTTTTCTACCATTCCAAAAAAGATGCCTTTTTTATGAAAAGAACGTGGGGAATTCATAAAGATTTATTACCTGAATGGACAAAATGCCGCAGAGACATTGCGTATTTATTACAGAAACCATGGATTCCGGTGAGACCCGTGCACTGTCAAAGATGTAAGGGACTTGATTATTAAATTTGATGTAACTGGTTGCACATATAATTGACTTCAGTCTGGATGACCTTCCTTTCTTGTAAAAGCTGCTGCAGAAGTTAATCAGACCATAAGCACAGTTCGTCCCGCAACTGCACGCGGTGATTTACGTGTTCGGAATCAGCCGAATTCAAGCGTCTGCAAGATTTTGCGCTCTGTTATAAGCATATCGGTTTCAGCATGTCCAGATGTAGGAAGTGTGAGTCTACTAATTACGGCTGCTGGATTTTGATAATCAATTCCTTATCCGGTACGATGAATCTAGCAGCAAGCCTTTGCGCATTCTGTGGACAGATGAGACACATCTCTCGTTAACTTGTAAAATGAATTAAAAAATTGTGTGCACTGTGCAGATAATAATCCACATGGTGTGTTTCCACGTCCATTACACGAGAAAAAGTGACTGTGTGACGTGGTATAACGACTACGTTCATCCTTGGCCCTTACTTTTTTGAAGAATTTACCACCAGTGATCAGTAAACGTGTGCAGTATCGAGTGCTTACAATCTAAATATGTTAACTCATTACGCAACACCAAAATGCTCTATTGAAGTTCTGTGGGCAAGATGAAGCTCCTCCACGTGTAGGGTCTTCAGTCAAACGAGTCTTAAGTCAACATTTTGAAACAGAATTATCTCCCCCATTTCCTTTTTCCATGGCCACTAAATTCTTCTGATTTGACACCAATGGCTGTGGGGATATCTGAAATCCAAAGTGTATCAGTTTCGTCCTCAAAAAGGATCTGATTTGAAAGATGTCATGTGATCTGCAATTACAGAGATTCTTATAGTCATGGTACGCACTGCATTGCTATCCGCCCTCTACTGCATCCAAAGTATCATCGTGTGTGAAGGAGGTCATGTGGAGAATTTGTGAAACACAATAAAATCATTTATTTTATGATACTTCTCTGTTTTTATGGGTTGTCCTTACTTCTAACCTTTCTACCCCAGGTGATTTTTATGTCAAAGTTGCCTTTCAAACGTTATTTAGAGTTTTTCACAATGGAAATCAAATTCCAATACAAAAGACTTGGTGTTATTATTTGATATTTTTGAAATTTTCTCTTTGTAACCGTAACTATTTGATTGACATTATGATTTTCCATATCATTCTTGAGCGCATACTTCAAAACCATTATGACAAAATTTCATTCACTTTCTGTGAATATGATATGATACTTAGGGTCCCATATGTCACACAAAGTATAGTTTTTAATAATAATCACAATGTATTTTGACCGCTCATATTGCAAGGATTGCTGATAAGAAGTTTGAGTATTTCAACGCAGTAGCTTTTGATTGGTACCCTAACAAACAAGGTAAGTGAAAAGCAATGTTTTCAGCCTATTTTATTTTTTAATTATCGAAAGAATAAAAATTTGCTCAAACAAGAAACAAATTATCCGATGTCTATGAAGAAGATAAAGTAACGAAAATAAAAAGCCAAAACTGGTTTGTGTGAAATTTCTGTCAGGCAATTTTGATGTATAAGAGGCATTACACTCTGGAAGGCTTGTTGAAGGTGATGAAGATTCAATAAAGGAATTGTTTCATAGAAACCGGTGATTAACTACATGTGATATTGCTGTATATGTGTGTGTGTGAATTGTAGAAAATGTAATTAAGATATTTAGAATTGATGCTTTTTTATGTGTAACATAACATAAATTATAAGAAATACAATTCATCATTTACAAAATTTTATTTCATGTAAAACTATTGAATCCAAACTTAATTATTATACATTAAAAAGGGGCATGTATTAATTATTAAATTTGGATCATCTTATCAAATTAAAATTTTTTAACCTTTAATAATAAATTAAGCTGTACACCAGTATTTAAAATTTATTTGCTTTTTAAAATTTATGTCAATTATTCATGTAATATAATTACAAATGCTAATTAATAGCCGTACGCTATCTAAAGTTATCCCTTTTGACTTCCGTAAATTCTATAATTTTTAAAGGATGCAAATCCCCGATAAATTTGAAGTTATTTATTTAGGAAAATTATTAAATAAAGCCGATATCATCTATAAAATAATAAACTGTGCATTTTCAGTGATAGATTAATAATAATTAGAAAACGCTGTCTCGTTACTAAGTACAAAGAGCGAGAAAGAGAGGATATATCCGGAAAGGAAAACAACTTATACATTTATTAATTAAAAAAATTTGAAATTCATTAATTATGATCTTTTTTCAAATAGGAAGTGAAAAGTGACATGTGCTTAATTAACATTTTTATATTAAGCAATAATTAATCTAATCGTTTCATAATATAATATACATTATATTTTATATTTATAAAAGTATGAAGACCGTTGCCAATGTTTCTTTTGTTAATTTGGTACAAATGTTTTCTTTTTCTTTTTTTGAAACTATTTCTCTAGAATAATGTGCATTCTTTTTATAAACATGAAAATACATAGCTTTCTGTGTTTTTACGCATTATATATTATTGCTTCACTAATTTCTTTCCTTCGATGCTGCACTTCAAATTATGTAATTATCTATATGAATTTTTAGTTTGACTTAACTAGCTTAATAAGGGTACAAGATTTTTTTTCCATTCTATATGTTTTGCTGTCACTATGAAATATGAAATGAAACATAAAATATCTGTGTTATTAAAAGGATAAGTAGGTATATTATTACTTATGTTCATTAAACTACAGTAAATTATCGAAAAATCTGATATTACATTACTAAACATTTTAGATAAGAATATCTTTAAATGCATTTACATTTTGTTATTATTTTATTCGTGCAGATAATAAATGAAACATTAAGGTTATTCAAATCATTTATGTATATGTAATGATAAATTGAATTATGAAAAGTTACAAACTTCTTTCACGCCATTAAATCACATATTAACCAATGTAATTTATCTTACTTATGTATAAGAATTAAAATTATTATAATATATAAGGATAAAAAAGTGTCAATTCAAAGTCAAATTCAATGCACAAAAAATAAAAAGTATTTTATACTTTAGACCCTGAAGCTATGATTCTTAAAGATATTTATTTATTGGAAGTGGGAAAAAATTATTTCAAAATGAATGTGTTTTACTTATATTCACTTGAGCCTACACTTTAATAATTTTGTATTTTGTATATTTCATTTCATTTAAAATAAAATACCCTTAGAGAATACACAAATCAATCCAGTCTTTTTTAAATGAGCGAAATTATCTTATTGAGATCTAATTCTCAGATTTTATCCAGATATCACAGTGAATATTTCATTTTCTGTAGAAATCCAATTTTAATGTAATAAATTTAACAGAAGTAAAACTGGTGTTGAATTTATTAAAAGGAATAATAAGGAATATATTTGAATTTTTATTTCTTTTTCTCTGATTGAGATAAAGTATGCATTTCAGGAATATGGAATGGAAAATAATTCATGAATTATAATCTTTTAATATTAAAAGACCCGTAATATGTGTTGTAAAATCTTTCGCTTATAATATAAGACTAAATTATTATAAGAAATTTCATTGATCAAATTATGATAAAAAATTTCATTACTCAAATCACACATATAAATATTTATTTGACAATAATTTTATTTTAATTTATTAAAATGCTATTCAAATTACAATGCTTTTTAAAATCATTTTGCTTAATCTATGATCTAAATATTAAATAGAGAATTATAAAACAATAGAAGTTAAAATATTTTACATTCTTTAAATGAGACTCAATTTTTTGAAACTTTATTCCAAAAAATATTTTCATTAATGTTCAGTTAGAAATTACATAAATTCTAATGTCCTAAATTAAGAAATGAAAGCATATTTACCTTAGATAATGTGGATCACATTTTAATGTGGAAAATTAATCTTAGAAAAAACACGCTGAAATTATATTTATTTAACTAGAGTTTACCAAGAATAATTTCAAAATAAACAAAAAATCTTGAAGATATCTCTGTAATATTTTGACTCGATAATTTAAAAATGTCTTTCAATTTAAACTGTCAAAAATGATGTCAGTTATGAAAATTATACTTAGATTTGAAATGGTGTACGGAATATTGAAATATACAAAAATATATCAAATAGGAAAATCTTTGAATCCATGAAGAAAAGGAAATGAATACTTGGAATTTATTAGCACCATACAGCAGGCGGTGGTGTCCTATTTGCTTAAGGTGTCGTGATCATTATCGGAAAGTAGTGAGTTCAAATCCTGTCCAACCGAAGATCCGTTATGTTCACTAAAAGTGGCTGGGGCACGTTAAAACTGCGCTTGGTCGCAATGTCTTCCAAGTGAATTGATACATCTGGCGGAGGCAGGCCAAGTATTGGTGGTCTTCTGCTTGGCCCATGCTTCAAAATCCCGAAGCCTCCACCCAGTCGATTCTATCTAATTGATAGAGCACAACTCAAGACAAAATACAGGAAAATATGCTAGTGTAGCATCAACTACTACAGAGTAGCAGTTCTTTAGATAAAATGGAATAACACTTGTAATTTCCAAAACGAAAAATAATAATACGGCAAAATAACGCTCAATCTACAAAATAAATTAAAATTAGAAACTTAAAAATCGGTTATTTTAAAATTCGCCCTTTATATTACAGACCTTAAAAATTTTAATAAAATACGATTTTTTCTATGAAGAATGACCATATTCCAAGTAGCCATTTAAATTATGGTTTACCGTTACGTGTGGCTTCCTTGTCTTAAATTGTCATTTACTATCATTGTAAACATGAAGAAAAGTGACATACGCATGAAAATAAAAATGCTGAAAAATGTTTAAAATTGAATCGAAATTTCACATCAGAGTAAATACCTCACTTAAATTATGAGTACCATCACACCAGAAATATATTTTGTAAACTTGAACTAAAATTTCACTTTATTTTTTGTTAAAAGCTGTGTAGAAGTCTGTAATTAAAATTTAAGTAAAATGAATATATAAAACTAGTATCGCGATAACTTCAACGTGAATTTTGATTCAAAACATGTTTAATGAATCTTACAGATTATAAATGAATTATAAATTTTAAATATAATTTTAGTTCAACATCTTTTTATAATTTAGAAAGATATGCAATTGAGTAATTTACTTTTATTATGAACGTTGCTATATATTGCTATAAATATCGTAATGTTTTAGAGTCATCCTGAATGTTTTACCTAATGTTCATTTGCTAAATATTTGAAATACTAATTATGAAATTATTATATATATCAACAGAAAATGGATTTATATAAAAGTATGAAAAAAAACTAGCATGATAATTTGGTTCACATTATTAAAATATAATATTCAAAAACATAATGCTATTTTTATAATCATTCTTTAAAAGCGTATTCATTCAAATATGCATCAAATTCAGGTACTTAAATACTGCTAATAATTTTAGTGTGTCTTGTGATTGAATTAATTGTATACAAACTAGACAGTAGTTAAAATAGCTTCTAAATAAATGTAATACAATTTTAACTGATCAAAATATTTTATTATTATAGTGTTAACCATAAAAGTCTTTTAATATCAATCACTGATGAAATAAAATATTATGTTAATTTATTTCTTGCAAAAATGTTATGCTGATAATATTCACTCTAACAGTCTGTAAGAAACTGTCCTCTTATTAAAAAAATAATCATAATTAAATAATGTAATGCATTAGTAAAACAAAGAATATACTTATAATTAAAAGTCTATGTTAAAAATGCAATAGGATAAATCAACTCAATCAATGATACAATAAAAGAAGCTTCATTTGTCAAATACATATTACTTTTAAATGAATTTCAGTTTCTATTTATCAAAGCATGAAACACGGTAACATTTTAATTGTATAAAACTACTTTAAATAATCAAAATATTACGGTGTTTCCAGTTTTTATAAATAATAAGTTTTAATAAATTCACGAACACAAATAAGTTAGACAATTATGTTTAGTAGAACGATTGCAAATTTCTGAATTCCTGCTCTCATCAAACATATATTGCATTTAAATAAATTGAAAGCAGCAAAATTCTTTTAGGTTCCAATCCATTATATTTCTTAATTTAAACAATTCTTTATCTTTTTCTACCTGCTATTGCCTCAGAAATTTTCTTAAGAATTGTGCATAAGAATATGATTAAGAATTAAAAGAAATTATTTTTTCACAAAATAAACGAAAATGTTATTTATTCCTCCAATGTAAAATTTATCAGACCATTTCTGTCTTGATTCGCATACCTAATTTAAATGTAAAAATTTTAACTATTTAATCTAATGCCATGGTGCTAAGAAAAAGCATTTTAAAAAGTGCGTTAATTAATTGAACTTGTCATGTAAGGAAAAAAAAGAGTACGAAGAATAAAAAAAAAATTCTCAGATTTTCTTTTAATTATTCCCAGATGAGTAAGGAAGAAAACAACGAAATTATGTAAAAAGTAAAAGAATTAAAATGCATGTAAATTTTTCTGTTGGGAACAAAACATACTGTAGTATGAATACTAATTTTGCTACCTCGTTAAATTTAATGACAGGTAGTTCAGCGTAGATATAGGGGCAGATTTTGAGAAGATGCAGCAGTAAAAAGAAAGTACAATGAAAAATTTGGAATAAAACATCTTCACCCAGTCTAAAAAGGACGGAAATTTTCATTACGCATAATATTTTGGATTTTGGAAGATGCATAAAGCTGCGAGTCTTACTAATGAAAAGTTAATTTTAATGCATATTTAATAATTCATATGTTGTTTATATAATATTTGTGACATAAAACTCAAATAGAGCATGTTGAAGAATTATGCTACCTTTTTTTATTTTCAATGCGATTTTTCTAGAATGATACGATTGATGAATTTATTATTATTCATTTTTTTTAATATTTATCTTAATTTGTATTGAGCATTTTGCTTAATTTGAATTTAGTGTATTTCTTTGTTTAGTAAAAAAGCAACTGTCATTTAAAAGAAATGTATGCATTTTAAACATTAATGTTTTTTTTTAAATTGTTTCATTATTAAAAATCATTTAAATTGGTATAACATTTTAAGGAAATATAATTATTTATATATCCATAAAAGTCGTTTCACTTCAAAGTATTACTCACAAATTATTTCAAATTATCATATCTAAATTGGAAATTAAACATTATACTAATGATATTTAATCAAATCATATTTAAAGAAAATATTTCATTTGTATTTCCATTATTAAATAATTCAGTATTTACCTACGTTGTACCAGTACAAGTTAAGGGTCTATGATTATTTAATATTTTTTGGGGAACATAAGACATCTCATATTGTACTTTTTATGAATATGTTCATAAATATGTAACAATTCTTAAAGAAAAAATTAGAATGCATAAAGTTTTGAATTAAATTAAATATATAGGTAGATGTTGAAAACTTAAAATCTAATTGCACGAAAATATATTCTGATTATCTAATAAATCAAGTTCTATTCATAAGCAAATTTTTAGTTTAAAATGATAAATATTATAGAATTGAAAAAAATATGTGCCTTTTAGCTAATAGACAAAGATTTTTAATTCTAAAATAATTTGTGGAAAAATCGAACATCTATATACTCATATACATAATATGGATTCTATGTAACCATTTATGACCCCATCAGACGGAATGGGAAAAGTGTTGTTTCGTCTTTTGTCTCGGAAAAACGAACGTGCTATTTGGTTTGAAAGCTTTTAATCAAACAATGTCTCCTTTCAAATAAAGAGCTAATTTCTGAGACTTCTGAAAAATTCTAAGATCAAAAATTTCTGCTGCAGAGTAAATTCTTAGAATTTGGATACGTGATTACATTCATTTACTCACTAGAATTTGAACGAGAAAAGCGAAAAGAAATGAATGTAAAAGATGTATTTTTGTCTGTAAAAAGTGGTATTTATTTTACTAAATTTAATAAAATCTGTCATGTTGCCAATTTCTTTCATCAACAATAGAATTCTATAAATTTTCCTAGAAACCTTTTTCATCACGTACACACAAAAATCAAATAAACATATGTATATCCAACTGAGAAAAAATAATAAAACTTATTCACTATTCATTTCACCATATTCATTCATGAATTTTTGAAAATATATTTAAATTTCAAAATAATGTAAATTTTGAAATAATTTCGAAAAAAGATGTGCAATTTTTAACACATTATTTATCCAATCATTCCTTTTGCAAAGTGTTTAATATTTTAAAATAATTTTTCTTCTACAAACGTATTTCAACAAATGAATAAACTAAGTATATAATGAAATAATTTTGTACACAAATATAATATTATGTATGCGAAAATATTTCAAAAAAATAAATAAATAAACAATACATAAACAATGTAATTTTTAGTAAAATATTGATTTTTTTAAATAAACCAGAATTTTAACCCAATTGTTTTTTAATATTTAAGTTGAAAAGAAAATCTCGACCTGTTTCACTACACAAGAATTTTCAATTAGTCTTGTTATATAACTAAATTCCAGCAAAATATCTGCTTTGCGGAAGCTACAGTCACTTTTTCATGACTAAAAACGTTATGAGTTTCATCAACAATTACTAAAAATTGCACAATTCTCAAATTTTGTTTTGAACATGATTACATATTTGCTACACGCATGCATAAATTAAGAATATCATTTTGATGATCTTTGCGTGTATAAAAATGTAAGCTTCTTTCCTTTTCAAAATTTTTTCAGTTAATTGACAGTCTTAAGCTTTCAAATACGTTAAATTCCAAAAGCTACTTAATTAATAGAACTTATTTTGGATTACATTATTTCAAAATATTTTTAGTTTTGAATGAAAAACTAATTTAAATTTTTTTCAAATATTTGCAATTCCCTTGAATTTTTTTGAATGCTTCTTTTCAAATTTAGCACACATAGAACAAAATGCTAAATTTTCTGTAAAATTTTTCAAAAAAATTTATTTTTTGTAGGATCATAATATTTATAGCATTTAAATTCGTGAACTATTTTCGACACGTTAATTGTGAATGCAGATTCAGTGTATATCCTTCATTATAATCTGAACCCGTTCTCTCCCCCTCCCCCCAAAAAAACACTTTTTTCTGAAGGACTGTATTCTAACCATCTGTAGTCATTGCAACACTGTTTTCTAACTTTTCAACTTTTTTTATTGAGTGAGAAAGCCGTTCGAAAATATAAAAATATTGTTGTATTAAAATAATATTACAGTATAAGTACTTCTTGGTCTCGGACATTTTCTTATACAAAATCTAAATTTATATTTATATGAGAAATAATTTATTTTTGTGTAGTACAAAGTTTTAACATTTTGCTTTTTATTAGAAAAGAAAACTTTGATTATTATAATTTTGTGAGTAAGTATTAAATTGAATGCAACTATAATAATTGAAATGGAATCATAGCCTATTTTTTCTTTTGATTTTTAAAAATGAGATTATAACTGTATCAAAATCTGATCATATTTTTTTCGAGTTTTTATTTCAGCAGTTTCAGACACTGCCCAGAAATAAACTTTGCAAGTATGCATTTTTTTAACACTCAGTAAATGTTAAATAATTTATAAATATAAAAATTTTATTTAAATTGTTAGCTCAGTTTTTAGTAAAAATTCTTTATCTCGTTATTATATAACAATTCATTTGATTAGGTTTTACTGGTACCTAACAGTTTTAAAAAGAATCTCTTTTTCATATATAACTTATTTTCTACCACAAGTTCTGAAATGTTCGTAGGTTTTCATAGAAAAGTAACAAATACTCCTGTTGGAGAGGATTTCATTCTGAGATACAAGCCTTATATCATGTTCAAGCTCCTTTATATTTTATAGAGTTCTTTGACAAAGTATGCTGACTCATTGTGGCGTAAATTTCACTAATAGAGGGAGTGTCTCTTGAAGAGATATACAGTCATTCAATTCTAAAACGCATGACCTAGCTGATGCTAGCGTCAATTTCTTATTTATTTTGAGGAAAGTTTGACAAAATGAAATATACGATCTATTGGGTGGAACATATTTTTGGATTCATCGAGTGAAAGATCCATTGATCTGTAGAAGAAGTAATGAAATATATTTTTGATATTAGATATGGATACAGTTAAATCATTTTTATATCAAAGTTCAAAATATATACCAAAAATCTATTTCCTCAGGGTGAATGCTATATGTTAGAATATGTTCATGAACGGAACGATGTCAAATAATTTTTCATTTTATCAAACATTGCTCGTTTAATTTTTAGGATTTTTACCATTTTGATATTATGTAATTTAAAATTAATTGTGCTAAGATTGTGACATTTGCGTAGAAATTTTCTTAAAACTGTCAAAGTACAACTCGATATTTATAAGAATTTTTAGTCAGTTTTCACGACACAAATGAAGACATTTAAGAAGAAATACAATGCTGTTATCTCTAAAAAATCTATTTCCTTTCATAACAATATCGGAGGGCCGTATGAGGCATAAATCAATTGATTACTTAAATTTAATGTTGAGTTGGATTAATGAACAAGTGAAAAAGGTAGCAATTAAATTTTACATCTGAGTATTCATTGGTTAAACATATTTAGAAATAAAAATAAATATTACTAAGAAACAATTTACTCTCACACTCTTTCAAGTTTAGAGCATTGGCACTTATTAAAAGTTACATTGTATATTTTATTTTTGTAAAAAAACTGTAATTTTGATGATATTTTTATATTTGTCTTCAACAATTTACTTAATATTTAAATTTCTAAAATAAATTATTACAGCGCTACTTTATCAAACTCAGCAAAATTTATTAGTAAGCTTTCTATGAATAATATCCTTCTAACATACACGTATAATCAAACATTTCCTTAATATTTCACACAACGAATAATGTCTCTCATATCTTTTAGTATTTTCTGTACACTAAACATACATTTTTTTTTATGAAATTCCTATGTGTAATCTTCTACAAACTTCCTGAGCTTTTTTTATAATATTGCATTTTATCCCGTTTCTAATATTTCAAACAGTAATAACATTCATTTTTACACATAATTTTCATTGAATTTTAATAAAATAGGAATACAATAATACAGAATTTCATTAGAAATTTTCACGAATTTTCATGAACAGCTTCTAAAATTTTTATATGTTATTTGTGAATTATATATTCATCAGCTAAAATTCGTTAATCTTACAGAGTATATTAATATAAAATTGATTGAATATTTTTCTCTTTTTGTTAGCATACCATTTGTTTATCAATAGTTTTTACTTACAGCATTTCTTTGTTTGCTCTTACGTTTCCTCTTGTTTTCAAATATTATGTAGTCCTATATTTTAATTCTGATAAATAAATGTCTTTTTAAAGGTTACAAATCAAAAATGTAATTCTTATTTTTTTTTTACATTATCTCAATATAGATTGAATCTATTTCGTCCAGCACGTAACTGATGAATATATAAATATATTTTAAATAAATAATTTTAATTAATTGCTCATGTTTAATGCCTTGCTGCAATCAAGAAATAGCTTTATGTCTAATATATGATGAATTCATACATATGAGAATGACTTTTATCATTCCGGTTTATTTTTCAAATTAATAGAAATCATTCTTTTAAAATTATTGATAAATTTTAATGTCATATTTGAGTTGTAATAAAACATCTAAATTACTGGATAGTCATTAAATTTCGCTAAAAAAATATGTTACATCCTTTAACTTTTATAACTTCAAATTTTTAAAATATAATAATTAAGGAATGTAAATTTAAACTGGAGCAAAATATTTTGCTGAAATCTTTCGAATGCGATAATTTTTTTCTCAGTATCAAATATCAGCAAAAATATTATATCATACTCATTTTTTTAACTCTAATACATTTTCCTTTATTCTAATACTTTTCTAATCCTTGTAATTTAATAAATTAATAATTTTAGTACACCTATTTTAATTTCAAAACATTTTAATAATGTAAACAAAGAATTTTAGCTTTCAAATTATTACAGGGGTTCTCATCAGGTAACTAAGATCTTTTTCCTGCAAATATTTAGTTAGTAACATAATTTTTATACTGAGGTGTCATGTGTCTAAAATTATTTCTTAAGCGATTAACTCATTCTAAAAATATTAACGTAAAGTTAATAATATTAAAATAATTGTATATATTTATTTCTTATGTGCAAATTTTTTCTTTGTTTATTATGATCTCAGGTTGAAACCATTAAAATACTTTTTAAAAACACTTATCATTCTACGACAATACTATTTTAAAAGCAATTGATTGTCATTTTTTTGTTAAATATGTCAAATGTCTCCATACTGAGGTAGTGAATTGCTTTATACTTAATAAGTGAAAATTATTCTACATTTTACAATTTCAGTATGATTTTACTTGTTAAATTAATATTTGTTTCAACATCACACCACTTGAAAACCATTTATAATTTACCATGAAAATAAATTTTAAGATACCTGAAGACACATTTTAGACATGTTTGAAAATAATATTTTATTTACTATAAAGTGAGTGGTAAGAGGAGCTGACGCATGGACTTCCCGACCTGTCGAAAACACTATGGTTGCCATAAAAATTCGTATTAAGCAAAATTCTTACATACGTTAGCTTACATTTGATAAGTTTGTTTTCTATGTTTGATACATTTCTAAAGTAATATTTTGTCCCATACTAAGTTTTAGAAAAGATTGTAATGAATAAAAACCATTCTTAATATTTTTTTAAGAATTTAATGAAATTGTGTTTTACTAATAGAAAAAACAATATCAGAAATAACAATAATTTTTTTAACATTATAAGCTATTTATTATAGTAAGTATATTAGTATAATATTACTAACAAGCAATAAAATACATATTTACAATATGTATAAACCAATAGCATAATTTATATAAATAATATTTACCAGCATATAGTGTTATAAAATAAGGTCAGTAGAGAAACTATTTTTTATTAAATTATATTATACTGCAAGTAATATATAGCAATAGTTTTCCCATGTATAATAACTAACAAAAATAGAAAATAACATTTGTTACATATTGTAAATATATATTATTTAATTAGTAAGTATATAATATATACTTACAACATATAATTTGAGAGTAATTCATATTTAACATATAGTATAATCTAAAATGTATTTTAATGTTCCGCATTTTAGAGCTGTAACAATAAAAATAGCAGTATAAAATATTTTTTATATAGTTTGTTCAGATTGTAAGGAATAATAAAATTTTGATTAACTTTCTTAATAATATTTCTTAATAAAGTAATATTTTCTCCCGTTATAATTTTAAAAAAAGATTGTAATGTACAGAAACTATTTTTTATAATTTCTTAAGAATTGAATAAAATTGTGTGATACAAATACAAAAAAACATATAGAATATATAAAAACATTTTTTGTACATTGTATGTAATTTATTAAATTAGTATAATATTACTGACAACAATAATAAATACTTATAATATGTAAGCCTATTAGAAAACAAACATATACTGTTATAAAAAAAGAACTAGTAGAGAGAAACTATTTTTTATTAACTGTAAGTAATGTATAGCAACACTTTTCATACACACAATAACTAACAAAAATAAACTTTATTACATATTGTAACTAATAAGTAAATAATATATATTTACAATATATAATTAGAGAGTAATGCATACTTAGCATATAATACAATTTAAAATAAACTTTAAAGTTCTGAATTTCAGTGAGCCATTTCTTTCACTTTATTTTTATTAAATGTGTGTTTGGTGGCAGAAAAAATACAAAATTTAAAAACATGACAAAATTAGCGTACAAATTCTGTAATGTAGATATAAATAAAATGATAAGCACTTCGAACAACATACCATGCAATAAGATGTTAATTTTAAATTTAATTACATTTTAAATAAGCATTTCCCCAGTAATTAAAATATATTATTTATCTTAAGAATAGTGATATTACTTTTTAACACATAAGTTTCTTTACCAAATTAGGCAAACCCAGATTGTGCCAAAAAAGCGATTTTAAAGGAAAAGTAGCAAACCGTAAACCTCATAAATTATTTTTGACTATTAATCGTTTAAACGTTGCCGTTTTCATTATTTAATGACTCACAAAATAATCTTATAGCTTACGTCAAACATTTGGTAGCAAAAAATTCATTAAACTTTGCTCTAAATTCTTTTATTTCTCAAGGTAATTAGCAAAAAAACCCATAGAGATATACTACGGTCGCCAAGACTTGAACAGCGGAAATCTCATACTTCAGCCTGGGTAATTAAGGGGCTCTAGTCTTAACGATACCGTTCTTTGCTTAAGTTACGCCAGATTCCAAAACTAAACTTCTCTTTCAGCTTGCTTTTCATAAGTGAAAGTGAATGAATGTGATTACCGAGGTATTTTGACTTCAATAACAATTTCTATGATAATGTTTCGAAATTAATTTTTTAAATACTGAAATGTGCGTATTATGTACTTGACTTTATGTATAGTAACCACAAATCTTGTTTCTTGTCACTTGAATTACAAAATGATAGTTGTTTTCATATTTTAATTTCATTTGACTTATCTGGTGCCATATATTTAGTTTAGATTAAGCGTTTATTTTATTTAAACCTACAATTTATGTCATATTTATGATTTGATAGACTTATTTTTCAAATTATGTACTTGAATATATCCCACTTTTACATCATATGAGCATGGACAACAATTTATAATATTTCATGCAGAAGGTAACGTGCTGAGCTGTCAAATATGGATATAACAATAACCTTGACATCCAAGATTCTTGATTAAATTTGTCACCATGCACTCGTAAAAATAATGCGCTGTTAAATTCACTATGTTTTGCTAAAATTTAATTTAAAATATATAAAAACTATTTTTAATATCATACAAAGTTTGAATTAAAATCAGTGTGTTTGATGATTACCATATAATTATCATAGAATCATAATATATTATGAATCCTAAGTCAATTTCCTACTCTTCAACTTGTTTTATATTCAATAGCAACTTATATTGTTTTCAATATAAATCAAAATGATTTTATAGTTTAAATTTTCCTTATTCAATTATACCAGTTTATTATTCCAATAAATTATTTTAAAGCAAAGTATATTACTGTTCTATAAATTCATTTCAATTATTATAATTTAAAAAACATATATTTCAAATGTTAATAATATAGGGCATTTTAAGAGAGAGATTCTTATTAATCATTATTTATTCTCAAACACCAAAAACATCACTATTCTTTACATTTGCATGTTACTCTATTACATTTAAACAATCACTATTATAACACTTGTATCTATTAATTTATGGGAATGTATTATCATAAAAAGATATTTTCTGTATAACTGTAAGTCGAGATAAAGAGTAAACTGTAAGTAGAGAGTATAATCTGTAAGTAGAGATTAAGAGTCTATATAACTGTAATAGTGAGAAGATATTTTCTTATAATTGTAAATAGGAATAACAAAACTTTCAGAAATATATGTTTATTAATATTATTAAAGTTACACGTCATAATATATAACAGTAAAGACACATTAAATATAATTTCACAAAACAGCTACACACAAAGAAAAAAGCAATGGACAAAACCACTTCAATATCTTAAGTGATCTCAAGTGTCTTTCTGGGAAATTTAGTAGTTGCGCCTAGCACCATCTACTCACTTAAACAGGGAAGGTAGGTGCAATTATACCCTCTGCAGTCTTCAATATTTAAAATCATTATATAAATTTCTGAAAATATTTATAAAATATATTTATTTTTGTACTTAAAAAGTTTCACTTATTTCTTACTTTGAAATCATGATTAAAATATTATGATTATATATAATAATACTTATGATTATCAAAAAAAAAATTCATAATTCATGTATTTAAATATTAAATTTCTAAAATTACATTATGAAATAATAAAATCATATTTGCTTAAAACGTTTTAATGAATAAAATAAAAATACATAAATTTATTCAAATGAGCATAACAGCTCAATGTCAATATTAACATCTAAAAATGTTTAAATAAATTAAATAAAGTAATTTATATTAAGTATATTACAAAATGATCTTAACTGTATTAATAAATGCATTTATCTAAATATTTCATGAAAATACAACTTTGTTCTTTCTGTATCTAAAAATTGTTATTTATTATTAATAAATTAATAATAGACGAATCATATATTTAAATGCGTAAATTGTATTAAATTTTTCATTATATTTACTTGAAATTTAAGTAATTACACAAATGAAATTGAAGTTCAATATTTTTCTTTTCATTTTAAAAGCAATAACAAAAATAGTAAGTAATTTTCTAATGAGCAAACGAGAAATTAAATTTTTGCAATGAAAATAATTTTCGATTTCATGAAAATTACACTGAAATTTAATTTATACAATCATCTAATTGAATTTGGCATTTTTGAGCAATTATACTTCAAATACGTCAAAATTAAATTGCGCCTTCCTTTTAAGAAATTATTTTCTTATTAAGACAATTAAATTATAAGACTTAATTAAACTTTTTGCAAATGTCATAAGATAAAAAATGTATCACAGATTAAAAATATATAGAAGAAAAATAATATTTTTTTAATCTCATGATGCACGAATGACTATTAACTTTTCAATAAATTGAGATATAAACTTAAAATTCATGAATTTCTAATAGGGTACTTTCGCAAGAACAATTTGTATTTCTACATTTTTGTGAATTCAGTTTTTTTTTTATCACGAAAACATTAAAACATCCATAACACACACAATTATTAAAACAATTATAATTAAGTTCTTTTAATATTGAAAAGTGTTATTTATGTTTCGAATATTTAATTTTGAACCTTCGTAATTCTTATCGTTATTTAAATCAATGGATTGGGGTAGTATCAACAAAATATTCAAGTCAATATTTTAAGAATCTAAAATCTTGTCACTAATTTATTTTTAAATGCATCAATATAGCTCACAGATTCCAGGCTGATAAATGAAATATTTCCTAAATGCATTTATATGTATGAAAAGTTCAATCAATTGATAAAACTTCTATCTGATATTGATAATAATTATTTTAAACCTTCTGGAAGTCACACACACATGAACACTATTGAAGAGTAAATACAAAAACGATGAATGATCAGTTGTCAGAAGCATATGTCCATAAAAGATGATACGATGATCTCTCCTATATTCACATAAAAGTGTTATCAATAAGCAATTTTAATATAATAATCACTCAACAGTTTGCTTTAGTTGATGTTTCTAAGTTTACTATGCATTTTAGTAAAGCCTTTTTGTTCATTGTAATTGTTTTGTGTTTGGAGTTAATTAACTTTTTTTGATTGTCAGGAGATTAATAATAAGTTTTTTTGAAATAATGAGGTCAATAAAATTAATTCCCTGTCTAAAAGGGTCTAAATATAATTCTCGGTTTTGGTATTTTGAGCAGTGCGGTATTTTTAACTGTTTTAAATCAAGTTATTTTTAAGAACATCATACGCTGCAGCATAGTTAAAATTTGAAAATCAAATATGCCTTTGAACTATTTTTGATATTTTTATTATTTTAACACAAGTTTTTAATGTTTATTTCATTATTTATTTACTGGATTATATACCATTCTCTATAAACTCAGCAACTGATATATAAATTTTAAGGCCAGTTTTCAGTTTTTGTGAATTACTTATGAATATTTAGCGCATTTTTTTCAAAGTATAAAAATCACATTCAAAATAATTAATATATACTCAAATACCAGAATAACTAGTTCAATTGGCATTCACTAGAAATTGAGGGAGATATACTGCCAAGCAGCTGATTAGACAATGAATATACAAAACAATAGATTGTAAGATTGTTTACTGCGTGTACAATAGCAGTAAAACTAAATTTAAGTGACTCTGAAAGAGTCGTTATAATAGAAGTACGAGAATGAGATATAACATCTTCAAGGTAGTATTTAAATCTGGAATTTTTCGTATAGCAATTTCAATACCATGTCGTGAAAACTGTGAATGTTGATTCTCGTACTGAAACGCAAAAACTGAACCAAATAGGCAGCTGGAATAAGGGCTTGAAAGAAATAAATTACCGATTGATATTTAGAATATTTGCGAAATACTTTAATTATATTGGGATCACAGGTGATCATGTGGACAAAAATATATACCTTATGTTTCAACTTATTTTTTCCAACCATGACTGGATATGTCCCATAGCATGGATTGATGCATTATCTTTCTGGAAAATTCCTTTTCTGGAAGAAACACAATTTGTACCACTTCATAAACTATTCACATAATATATCTCTATGGATTTAACTAGTAATCCTTATTTTCAAGGTCATGATTGATCCATCAAATAACTACGACATAACAACTCATAACATAGCAGATCTATCAGCATGATTGACTGTTAGAAGGAGATAATCACAATCATACGCTTGTGCAGGTGTCCTCCAAAAGTGCAGCTGTTATGATGTAGGGAAATTCGTAAAAAGCAACTCATCAGATCATGTTATTTCTTTCCACATATCATTCTAGCAGTTTTGTGCGTGTGATACTCATCAGAAGTCTTTGGCATTAACAGCTGAGACAAGTTGCTTGAAACTTCTAACTGCACTAATAACGCCAGAGATTCCAAATGCAGATTGACTTTTATGATCACTCTTGCTGCAGATGTTCGTTTTTTAGATATTAAACTCTGCTAAAAATTCATCAGGCTCATTTATTGACCTTCTCTTTCTGTTCACTGTTTTTTTCTGCCGCTCTTTGTGTATACTGCCTTTTTAGTAGACACCGAACTTTTCGGAACATTTTTAAGTCTGTAGACCGGCTTCTACTATCTGGCCTCTTTAAGAAAAGCCTGAAAGATCAATCCTTATTATTATTATTTTAAAAAAATACAAAATTTCGGAATACAATAAATTATTAGATACTAACAGAATATATATATATATATATATATATATATATATATATATATATATATATATATATATATATATATATATGTATATATATATATATATATGTATGTATGTATTCATTTATAAAAACATTATCTAATATTATCTTTATTTCCTACTGAAGAGTGTTAAAATTGTCACGTTTATTTACAGGTGTTTCCTTTATTTTGATAGATTCGTCTGTATAAACATTCTATAATTTAACAATACTTCAAAGAATTTAAAATATAGAGTATTTTTTATTGTCAAAAAATATTTTTAATTAATTTATAATATTTGCTTTACTTTTCATTTCCTTTAAAGTGAAAAGGGTTTGAAAAGAAATGCTACAATGTATATAATTTCAAGTAAGTAAATAATTTGGTAATTCTATGATCTCATCATTTCAGAGATAATAGTGATTGTGTATTTTATATTTTAATTAAGTAGAGTTTTAAAATTATCCCTATTACTTTTATAAATTTTGAATTTTAGAAACCAAGTCATATGTATTCTTACATTTTTGCATTGAAATGGAAACAAATTTGTTTTCTGAGCTTTCCTATAAGTATACAGAGGAAAAGTTTCCCTGATAAGTAGTTTTAATATATCTTTGTGAAATTATTATAAATTTAATCTGACACATTCTGGAGTTAAATTGCTTCAGAGTTTGTGCTAAACTTTTGTTTTTATCTTATAAAGAAAAAATTCTGAAGTAATAAGTTTTGATATTTCTTTAAATTGTGTTTTTAAGCCATGCCATGCATAGATTTTGAGCATTAATTCAATGAGATGGAAATCTAACAATGGAGATCTGCTAAAGACTACATCTATTAAAAACTGTCAAATCAATAAAAATAAACATTTAAACTATATAATTTCGTAAAATTTTTGTTATATTTTTTATTTCAAAAAGAAAACATTATAATCCAATAGAATGATAAAAATTGTTGCGTTTGAAGTTTAAGAATTATTTATATGTAATGTTTTTCATAACATGCTCTTTAGAATTTAATGAGATTCAGCTCTACCAGGAGTAATGGCGATGCAAGCTTTTACAGAGGGACACCCAATGTGTGTGCTATCTTTGTCCCGAGGGAGAAAGAATAAAAACACATTCTCACAGAGAGAAGAGAATACCCAAGCCCGAACTAGGATTCAAACCCTTAACGTACTGCTTCGCAGGTAGGAAAACAAACCACTCCACCTTTGATGGGTATTACAAATAATGTTATTACTTGAAATTTTAAAATTTCGTATTTGCTCATTATATAAATGATTACATTCGTTTTTTTATTGCAAATGAAGTATATTGTATCTTAAAACATGGCAGATTAGAATACAATAAAAAAAAAAAACTATCTGTCCTTAAATTTAAATACACTTTATTTTAACAAATATTTAACATCCTTAAGTTAAAATAACTTTTCATAGCATAATGCATAATTTTTTGTTTATTTGTTACAAATAATTTCTTTTGTCGTACCATTGCTTAAATATAAAATAAACATTGTAAGTATGCGTACTGGATTTAAAGCTATTGTATAAAAGCTATTTCTTTAGAGGTTAATTTTTTAGAGAAATGTTTTTACATATAAGGTATTAGCTTTATTTTATCATTAATCTACATCAAAGACAGTATCCAAACAACACTCGAAACTGTCTATCATGTTTTTGAAGAAAATAAAAAATATATTTTTGTTTTGATTACCGTAACTTCTAAAAGCAATTCAGCTTATCTAGAAAAGTTTTTTTTCACTTCTAGTCTCAAATGTTGTTCTACTTTTTGATTTTTGTTTTTTTTGAAAACAAACCTAAAATTTTGTCTCCTTAATCTATTTCTTTCAAGGTGACATTTTTGACGAAAGAAATGGAATATTTCTTAAACCAGGAATTATTTTTCTTCGGTAAAGTTTCCTCGATTCTATATAGAACGATCCATCACTTCTCAATAAAATGAGTTTTTATGTAAATTTAGTTTATAGAATTTTTAATCTATTTCTTCTTGTTTAATAGACTTATTTTAATATAAAAAGGTAGAATATTTTTATTTCAAATTCATTAAATTATCTGTAATGATGGTTTTCGTTTCATAGTATAGAATTTAAAAAATTTGTAAATGGCTTCAATACCTAATGCAGTTTAGTAAAATCAGTATTTAACAACTGCACATTAAAAATAGTATATTTTAGTAAAATTATTGTTATTTCCATTACAGCTAAAATACTTTTGCTGGTAAAGAAACAAATTATTACGTATATGTTCTATCTATAGCTTCATCATTATTACTTCGCGTTTTCGCTAAGACATGACATGGTAATTAAAATCGTTCTTTCACTTAATGTCAACGGCTATTAAAATCAAAATTGCAGAGAATTTGAATTTATTGATAAAAGTTACTATTATAAAATAATCTCAATATAAATGCGCATTTTATTTGTTTTCAACATAAAACTGATATTCTGCTTATTCCGCTACACATTTATTTAGAATTAATTACTCTTGCCTTCGTTTCAACAGTTCGTGGGTTTGAATCCCACCTTGGGCATGGATGTTTGTAGTGGTTCAGAATCCACTTTAAGCCGTAGGTCCCGGTCTAATTAGCCCTCGTATGCAAAAAAATGACCGTTGAGCGTCAAACAAACAAGCTTAGAATTAATTATCCTTGATTCTGATATTGATATTCATTTCTTCTTTGTGGACAATGTCGTAGTGTAAAACTACATAACCAAAACCTAAGAAAATAGATATGTATACATTTATTAAACTTTAAATTTAAGAGTTTCCTCTTTTCCTTTCAAACTAAGCTGTAATAGTATAAAGGAAAGGATGCAATAAAAATTGACACAAGGAGCCAAGTGCAATAAAGGAATAAATTCTCCCTTTCGGAAGGGATGGATTATCGTGAGAAAATTGCAAGTTTGTGTTTTATGATATGTTTTGTTTGTAAGTCTGACCAGTCAGATTTATGGGGGAGAGATTTCTGACCTATCCCATAAGATTGTAGGACGTTATATGGAACTTTGGAAAACCAATGGTGCAAAGAGGAGAAGCTAAGATGAGAATTTAAAAACTGCATCTAAGAATGGAAGAGATGCAGAGAAAGTCCTCACACACAGAAGTCATTCAGACACACAAGGCAGAAAAAGCCCTCACACACAGAAGCCTCAGAGATGCCCGACAAAGAAAAAGAGTAAACTGAGTATGATTGCACTGACCCGGAGAAGTCCTGTCTCGACTGTCATGAATGGGAATGCAGATGTCCGACAAATAGGTGAAAAAGAGATGACAAAGTGTGAAAAGAGGTAGCCAAAAGTAAGCAGTAAGCCAAGTAAGATGCGGAGATATCAGCGGATGGAAATGCAAAGCGGAGATGCCGAGGAGAGGATGGGAAGTGTATGAAAAATGGAAATCATCGACACCGGAGAGCGGCGAAGTCTCAGATACCACAATACTACTTCTAAAAACGGTGAGTCTGATCTCTCGTTCATTATCCCTCTGATCACTTTGATCATTGTGTAAATATCCTAAAAATAATATTAATGTTAGAATCTTCTCAATTATTTAATCAAGAATGTTTTAATTGTAAATACCTTTGTAATGAATTTGCTAAAATAAATTATTAAGTTTTATTGTATTTTTGTTTTGAATTGATCTCTGTCATTCAATTATTTAAATAACGAATATAGATTTTCCTCGGAGTTTTCTATAATTACCGAGGTCACCACAATAGATAATTTTACACGTAGCATAATAATTTTATGAATTATCTTATTAAGAAACTAAACAACAAAAATCAAAAGAATTACAGGTGAATAAAAATTATTTATTCACCTGTTATTCATTATATCACAAAGGAATTACAATAATTTTTACATATACTGCTTTAACAATAATGATTGTGATTTATTTAAGACAGAATTTATTTATGATACTAGAAAATATTATGTTGTAAAATTAGTTTGATGCAATTTTCACTTGTTGTAAAATTTACTAAAATGATTATTTACAAGTTATTGTTCAAATCCTTTTCCATATAGAAAAATGCCTTCGATATGCAAAACGATTTTAATAGTAATCTATATAGAAAAAAAAAGACATTTTTTGCTATTTGGGAATAAAAAATACACTTAAGTATAATATAGAATTAAAGCAATACAAAACGAAAAAAGAAATTCAAGATCCTATTTTCCAACTTTTATTCAATATTTTACCACACTTAAAACTTTTAATGAAAAATTAGTAATTAAATTTTTTTTTCTAATTAGTCTAACTAATAACATCTAAAAGTGATGAACAATTTACAAAATATACTTTAAGAGTTATTTTCTATGTCATTTAAAGAAATACACTGCATTTGCTAAAATACAAAATTGACACAAAATTATAATAACTTGAAAACTTGAAAAAAATGTGAAATTTGATGGAGCAGGTGAACAAGAATTAATAAACCCAGATTAAAATATATACTAATTTGGAATTCAAAATATCCAGAAATTCTTACGAAACTGGAAGAAAAAATAATGTGGAAAATAACTAATCATAGTAAATTGAAATTAATACACAAAATACACGGAATTAAAAGACAAAACATCATAACAAATATTTTAAATGAAATCGAAACTATCTATACGAAAAATCACCTTAGCCTATATATAATTTATATTAAAGATAATTTATGTTTATTGTAGATGCATTAGTGAATGTCTCAAATGAATAGCATTAATATATATAAAATATATTTTTTCTTTCTTATATACACACATAGGACACCGGGTATTTGAATAAAAGTAAGAAAATATAGGAATATATAAGAGAATAACGAGAGACTAATACTAGTAATATTAGTACTTAATAAATATAATATTAGTAAAACATAATAAATATAACTTTTCTAGACTAACTAGTTAGATTTCATAAATTAAATTTATTTTAAAATCAGGTATGACGGAGATTATTTCTTTGAAGTACTCTAAAATTTAAGAAAGCAAAAATTAGCTTGAAGTGTTATAAGTGTATCCCATTATCTAGAGAAAATAACCTATACTCTCAAGTAATAAAATGAATACGCTAAAAAAAGATCTAATATATTGTTATTTGCGTGTGTGTATGTTTTCATTTATTACTGACAAGAATTTTTTGATTAGGTGAATTTTAAACTGAAAAATAAAATTTTTATGAAATGCGAAATCTGAGTCATTACACAATACTCATACACTTAAAATGCGATATTTAATTTTAATTTTGTTGAATCAATGTTTAGTAAAATAAATTTTCATACCTACAATCTTAAGAAAACATGTAAATGATTATATTTCCTAATTTGTTAAAGTTAGTGTTATTTCTTGCTTAATAAGCTATACGATGTTTTATTTAAGAAGTTTCAAAGTTGTATATTTTCATTTTAGGATTTTTTATTATTATATGATAAAATATTTATTAAAAAAAATGATAAACTAAGTTTTATTTAAAATTTTAAATAAAATAAGTGAAGATAAAGAAGTTTACATCAGATGTATTTAAACAATTTTAAGTTACTCTAGTGTACATTACATAATTTTTAGAAGAAATTAATATTTTTAATGTTTTTAATATTGCTCTTTGAAATAAATTTTTACAATAATTTCAAATATATCTTAAAAGATAATGAACAAGGAAAGTTATTTTATTGATCATCAGCAAACGCCTATTAATTCTATTAATTATTATGAATTAAGAGAATAAAATATATAATTTTAATCTACAATTCCTATAAGAGAGAAATTATACCTATTAGAATTGCTGTAAGAGAATCTAGTGAAATTTAGCTTAATAAATGTATATCACATATGATATTTTTGACTAAACACAACACATATTTTCCTTAAAATTAATTGAATGAAAGCATATATGCTTAATATTACTCAAGTCTTAGAAAATACTCATGCTTAAAAACCTCCTTAGAAAAAATACTGAGGAACATAATAATACTCATGTCATATAAAGAAAGTTGATTTCTGAGAAATAATAACGGTAACGCTTTCAGATGTGTGGAAGCTGCACAAATAATATGGCCCGATTATTGGAATGATCCCCAAATTTTCCATACATCACGAATACACATTTAGAAATAGGTACTTATATAATGAATATAACAATATTATCACTAAACTTTAAAAAATCATGCTTTCATGAGGTTCTATAAATGTACCAATTACTTAATCTAATAAAACTGAAAATAATATTCATAAGACCAATAAATATTTTTCGGGTTTTAAGACTTTTCAATTTATACGGAAAAAATATTTTGCATCCACACCGTAATAGAAACAAAATCTTCAGCACTTTGATTCATATATGTGTTTCTTGCTTCCCTCAGGAATATATTCTTAGGAATAATCTAAGGTATCATGGCACAGTCTATTTGCTCTATGTATTTGTCGATCTTTTCTTGGACTCATTACTTCCGACGTCAATGAAAATCAAAATTTATTCTAATCTTTGAAAATATTAGGTTATTTTCGGATACTTTAGCTTATATAAACAAATAGGCTTATGAACACATCACACTGATAGGAAAGTTATTAGAAATGATAGTTTTAAAAAGTTATCTCAAATTCTTATTCAATAGTGAGTATTTAAGTATGTGTCAAGTTTCATATTCTAAGCATAAATTTCATTAAATTTAAGCTCATATCCACGTAACCAAGTTTTATGAAATTAATGAAATCAAAATTAGATAAATTTACTTTGTCTTTTAGGCTTAATAGTTTACAGATTGTATTAAAAATGTATGGAAGTGCGATGATAAATTAAGCTCCTCCAGTCGTTTTCCATTGCTAATTTTTTGTTGATTCAAGAACGTGTCTGCTGCTTACAACGTTCCTACACGTACAAGAAATAGCTTTATTTAATTATTCTGAAAGATTCTTTGATTTCTCAATAAAAATTAAGCAAATTTATACCTGTGTCTACAAAGATAATTGAATGCATATAAATATTTAATTCTGTTTCATCTAAAGAGGTGTACTTAAATCAAAGGAAAGTCAAACATCCAATTATGCAAACAAGAAAATATTATTACTAATTTGATCCAATTTAGATTTCGCTTAAGTTTGCATCGAATGCGATACTCAAGGCTAATCTCGTTATTTGGATCCCTGAGAGGAAGTATGAATTTAACATTTGATTCCTCAACAATTAAGAGAAGTTGTTACCAGTGTTATCTTGTTCAAACCCACAAGAAATTGTTTTCGCTCTCGAATTCAGGCAATGCTTACATGCACTTTTATTTTTCAAACCTGTTATTTTAGCTGAGGATTAATTATTTGATAATTTTATGTCAATAGCAAAACTTAACATACTTTCAATATTCTATTTAAATAAAAGAATCAAAATTATGAAAAAAAGCAATATTTTATTTCATAAATAGTATAATTTTTTAATTAATATAGAAAGTAAATTAATAATTTTAATAAGTATTTTTGATTACATTTTTAATAAACTTTCATTAAAAAATGAGAGAAAGTAATAATACATTTAAAATCAAAGATTTTGTTAATTTCTTAAGAAAAGATTACTTTAAAATACTTATTATGAGGATTTATAATTTGCTAGGAACTATGTGTTTTGTAATATATGAAAAGTTTTTCTTTTAGTTCGTAACGTACAATAAAAGTTCAGAAATACAATTTCATTAAAAGGATCCCATAATAGAAAAATATAATGTAAAATACAATATTTACCATAGTATCTTACCCCGAGGAATTGTGGCACATTATCAAATTATTTTTAAAAACGAAACACAAGGTATATTGATTTCAGAAAGAATTATAGATAATTATGCTCTTTAGAGTATAATTATATCTATAATTCTTGAGCGAAAGAATAAATAACGTAGATTTATTTAAATTAAACATTATATGAATCATATACGAATATTTAACATTATATATACATACATCTATGTGCAATATGGGTTCCCTGGAATTGATTTTTAATCAAGCACTCCGCGCTTCATCACTGGGGCTGTTAAAACTACTCCGGTGGATGCATTGTACCTGTATACAGGTCTCAGATCCATCAAATCGATTATATAGGAAAAGGCCCTTTTACTATGGGAGAAAATTGGACATCCCAGGAGCCCTAAAGCTCTGGTATGATCATGATATCGCTCTTAATCTCGAAAGGAACCTTAAAACACAATGGGATTTCATTCAGGGAGTCCTTCTGTTAAAGAGGGATGATGATTTGCGGTTTGAACCGGAGCCTCTGCCTCTCCCACCTTTCCCAATTGAATATTATAATTTTAATGTGTACCTTGATCTATCCGAGAGAATTTTCAAGAAAGTCACAGATACGGAGATCCTGAGGGTTATCGCCTTTGAGACCATAAACACTCATTATCCTGAGCCAGACTGGCTGAGAATTTATACTGACGGCTCCTGGTTGCGGGAAGGATCCAATGCTGGAGCAAGGGTCTATTGTCCCCTTTTTTCAATTGCAAATCCAGCTGGCACATTTGCATCCGCATTTGATGGGGAACTGCTTGCGATCAGGATTGCTCTTTCTCAGTTGACTTGCCATCTTAATGGGTTCTCCAAGGCGGTTTTACTATGTGACTCCCTGGCAGCATTACAATCCTTGATGCCTACTTCAAATTCTGTATCCTCTGTAGTCCATGAATGTTGAAGCCTACTTCAGAGTTTGTCTTCCAATGAGAAAGACATTGTTCTTCAATGGATCCGCGGACACTGTGGAATCCTTGGCAATGAAATTGCCGATACACTGGCAAAGAGGAGGGCCATGACTTTACAAACATATTTTTTCTATTGTATTTTTTGTATAATAAAACGTCTAATTAAAAATATATTGTCTGAAAGATTCAAAAAGATTCTCGAATCTCGATCAAAGCAAAAGTCTTCTAAGGACAGACTTTCTGTGGTCTCAAAAGGGCCCAGACATAAAATGGTGGCTGAGTTTAGGCTCGCCACCGGTCATGACTGCTTTCTTAAGCACTTGTATCGTCTTCGTATAGTTTCAAGTCCTATCTGCAACCTCTGTAATCTGGGAAGGGACATGGATCGTGACCATCTACTCTATTGTAAGGCGTTATTGAAACGCTCAATTGCGGAGCGCTACTGGGAGGCCAGGGGCCTTTTAGATATATAGAATATTGTTACAGCTGTTTTATTTTTCATTTTTCTAGTTATTGGTATTTTTGCTGTAATTGCCTTTTTATCTGTGCCATTGAAAATAAAAAAGAATATACACATACATATATGTGTATGTGTATATATATATATATACATACACACATATATATGTGTGTGTATAAACACATGCAATATCTATCATTATGCCATTTTGATAACAATGATCTTTTTATAATGACTTCTACAAATAAGGCAATTAATAAAATTAAATTGACATTATGAAAAAATAATGTTTATATTTTTCAAACTGTTTTATATTTGAAATCATAATGCATTATAGTATTATGTAATTAGGGGAATTAAATACGTTTTGAGATTCTTTTATATAAATGTATTTAATTTCATCGTCTCCTACATACTTTATTGGAAGAAATTAGTTTGACTCTACGAAATTTTAATCATGGATAGCCTCTTTCAAGACGATGGTTTTTGACTGGGTCAGGTATTAAACCCAATTTCTTTCAGCATGAGAGTGATGATCATGATACCACAATGATCTTATCATCATATTTAGATCTACTGCTCGTATTGCCTGTATGTCTTCTGTTGAAGATTCTTTTTCATAAGTAGATTTTTATCAATGGTTTGAAACTTAATCCCTTCAATAATTTTAAAATCTGATTAAACAGATATAAATGCAGCGTGTTTCTTTTAACTTCAAAATTTGCTTAGTTTTAATACTAAAACATCTTTATCAGAGATCATTTCCTTTGACATCACAAAATATGTTTCTGAGAACTTTTATTTAGATAATTTTATTTTTGTTCTCTCCATTTACTGAGAAATTTCGAAAAATTTCGATTTTTGCAAAATTTCGAACTATACATTAAGACTGGCTCTTAGTGTAGATTTTTGAGTAAAATCTTTGTTTTCGAAGAGCAAAGAAAGTGGTTAGATTCTTAGACTCCCCCATTACATCCAAAATGGACAAAGGTCAAAATATATTTAACAGGACAATAAGATATGATTTTAGAATTAATGCTATTTTCTGGGGTAATCAAAGATCTAATCTAAATGAAACACATTACAGCTCCATAATTATGAGAGGCAATTTTAAAGTAATTGATTGTATTGCTTGACACTGTATTTTCGAGACTGACATATTTTTGTTTCAGAGACAATTGCTGTAACAATTACTAAAAATCTATGGTAGTAATATAATCTGTAATTAAAATAATAATGCATGATATAAATATTTTAAAACAAGATGCATTTTTTATTTAAAATAATTCATATGTAAAATACGTAAATTAGATATCTTAGTTTAAATTAAATGACAAAAGTTAAATATTTTTTATGCTTAGCATTTAAAAATTTGCTTTAAAAAGAAATAATCTTATTAATACCAAACATGACATGAGTTATAATATAAATAATTGGTTTTGAATTTTTTCATTGACTGTTTTTAGTGATTTTTCTTTTATAAATTTGAACAATATATTCAACCTAAAGGTATTTTAAATCTATTTATTTTAGTTTAACACTCTCGTGTTTTGTTTCGTAAGCTGGTCTTATATTTTTTCATGAGTTTGAGAATGTTTTTTAAGTAGTAATATGTTAAAAAACATTTTCAAAGTTACATTGCTTTAATAATAATAATAATAATAATATATATATATATGTATATATATATGTATATATATATATATATATATATATATATATATATATATATATATATATATATATATATATATGTATATATATATATATATATATATATATATATGTATATATATATATGTATATATATATATGTATATATATATATGTATATATATATATGTATATATATATATATATATGTATATATATATATATATATATTTATATATATATATATATATATGTATATATATATATATATGTATATATATATATGTATATATATATATGTATGTATATATATATATATATGTATATATATATATGTATATATATATAAATATGTAAATGTATATATAAAAATTTCAGCACACTATGCATATAACATTGGGTAAGAGTATTAAGGGCAAAAAATTCTAGATATACCGGTTATCAGGGTATAATATTTATTTTTTTTGGTACATGTTTTTTGTAGATTATCGGCTGAATGACAAAATATCCTGTCGTAACAGACTTGTAATCTATATAATAAAACGTAAACATGTTTTTGATAGTGTCGTAGTAAATACTAAAGGTTATTAGAAGGTCATTTCCACTTAAAGAGGAAAAAACTGGATTTATTTTTGATAATATTATAAATTTTCTATAATAATAACTGAATACACATAAATATATCTTTAGGGGGAAATTTTTTCTACTATAATTTTTCATATCTTAACATGTTTAACTTTTATTAAAGAATACAGTGAAAATTTAATTAGTATAACATGTTTATTACTTAGTTAAATTTTCATGTAAAGAAAAGATAATAAAAAAAGAGAAGAAAAAATAAACATTGAAAATTTAGATTCTCTTTAAAAGTGATTCAAAATGAAGACAGCACATTCTTTAATTTTCTGTAAATTTCCTTATGTCCAATAATGAGAACGTATCACTTCGATTTTTTTATTCAATCGCAAATTTCAATTACTCAATTTTTGTGAATAAGATTTACTTTTAAGAAAACCATAATAATTCTATGAAATCAATCAGTGATGAACTTTATAAATCCTCTTTTGAGTCCGGTTGAACCAAAAAATATTTGAAACAATAAGCAAAAAATGACATGGTTATTGTTTTATCGCTTTATAAATGTATTTATTTTGATATTAAATGAAATGCTCATTAATTTGTTTGGATTGTAACATTATCCTATTTGTCACAAAAATATTTTTGTACTTAAAATTCACCTCATTTTATACATTCACACCAAAATGTTTATATTGTATTACAATGTTAACAAATTACTTTACTTTTACACCACTGGAAATAAAAACTATTGCTCGAGAAAGAAATTAAAAAATATGTTTATAGAATAAA
>CM057809.1:23064487-23166987 GCA_030067965.1 Latrodectus elegans | reverse complement strand
AATAGTAGGAAAAGTTTCCATGGTTAAAATTTGCTTCAGTGTTTTTTCTGCTTTTCTATATTTAACAATTTTTTATAATTCTATAAGCATTTTTGTATATGTAAATTTAAACTAATATGATGATTTTAAAGCAATATTAAAAATAACAATATATAAAATAAATTGAAAAGATCAGAGAGTTGTGCTTTAAATTTAATTCATGTGTAAGAAAATCTTTTTTTGTGCTCTATACGAACATATATAAAGAAAAATACAGCGAGACAATACACAAAATTTAATATTTCTTCTGGGTTTCAAACTTATGTATAAGCTCTCTCACATCATTCACTATTCTACTGTAAATAACATAAAATACACAACTGTTTATAATTTTAAATAGTTACATATTTCTCCTTTAAAATGAAAATAAATATATTTATAATCTAAAAAACATTACTAAAGTGACAGATTTTTATCTAAAAAAGTTGTTGAAAAAATCCTTGAAATTCAAAGAATTTTTATAATTTTTTTAATAAGTTTTTGAATTAACAAATATTTATAATTTGAATGCTTTTATAGTCTATATTTTATGAGCAACCATTAGTTTTAAAATACCTTTAAATTAAAGATAGATATTTAAATTAAAGATAATTTCAAAATACCTTTAAATTAATTCTTTGATGAAATAATATTATGCCTTTTACACGTGTCAAAATTTTCATAGTTTTTAATGCGTATTTTTATGTCTATAATTCCGAATTATTTTCTAGTAATAAAAAAACAATACTTATTTTTAACCAGTGCAGAAGAAATTTCTATTTTGTTCACTTTCTAGTAGGAAATCCCTCTTGAATTACATATGCTTAGGAATGCAGGAAATTCTTCACATTCTCAATAAAGGAATATGAAAGCATAACAACTGCCGCCGAAACTATTTTGAAGAAACGAATAAAATAAATACTCGAATTTGATTTGAGTCATTTTGAGGGAATAGCAAAAGAATCTGGAGCGTAGGAACAGTAGAAGAGGGTGAGTAAACATCTTCTCTGCAAGAATATTTTGCGAAAAGGAATATGTTTCGAAAATCTTTTCCTTCATCTTTTCTGTAAAGAAAATACGCATGTGCTCGAATCATTTTATTGATGTTATAAATTTTTTTTTGCTTTTATTAATTTTTTCCCTCGAACAGCTCATTTTCATAAGTTTCAGAATACTTTTTTCAGATTTGTAACTATGAAATAAAATACTATAAGTGTCAGAAGTTATTTATCTTTGTGATTTTCCAGATCATTATGACAATTAGTATTGAGTGTTCTTATCTAATTAAGACAACAAATATGAATGTAACTTCTTTAAAGTAGTGGCAATTAAATGCGTATAAAAATTAAGTTTAAAGTTTTTGTATCGAATGATAATTTCAAATTATTCGTTTTTTTAAAACTTATGCATTATAAATAATGCATGAAACTTAAGAAATTAATTTTATTAATTTCATCATATGATTTGTTAAAACAATACATTATACTTTATAAAGTGTTAATTTATTTGCAAATACTAATTGGCATTTTCAGTTGGTAATAATATTTTTAACATAGTTATTAAAACATGGTATCATATAAAATTGTTTTATATTTATCATGAATGATATAATTATTTTAATTGTATATTTAATATAATAAATATGTAATGAAGTAAGTAAGCAAGCAATAAGCATGTTTACGCTAGTTAATGAGTGCTTAAATTGTTCAAATCTTAAGCTGATTTAAGATTTGAACAATAAATGGAATCTTAAAATGTTAAAATTTTAAATAAATCTTAAGCTCATTTTCTTACGATTTTTTTAAGTAAACCTAAATCTCCCTTCCTTAAGATTTTTAAACTCTTAACCTATTTTCTTACTTAAAAAATCTTAAGCTCCTTTTCTTAAGATTTACTTCTCAAGAAAACCAATCAACAGTAAATGTTTTCTCATTGCTTTATTTCATATTAGATATTGAAGTTCTTTTGGAATATAGACATCACGGATAGTCCCCGACGAAATTAACTTCAGACTTACTACATAAAATATATTTTTTAATAAATAAACTTTTAAAATGATCTAAATGTTAGCAACTTTTATAATTTATCAAGTTATTACATTCAAAGGAAAATTTAAGTAACAAAATATAAATAAATCATCTTGATATTGAAAAAAATTGATCTTCAATATATAATACTTGTAAGTAATATCTTTTTAAAAGTAATGACTCAAATAAGATGTATATAAAGAAATAAATTTGTGTGTGTGAGCTTTTCCTTAGAATGAGCTTTTCTGAATAATTAAGCTGTAATTTTTAATGCATGCAGATAAACATAGTACTTTTTCATAAATTGAAAATTTTCTTTCTAACGAAATAAATTTTCTTTGAGAACTCTTATTTGATGAAAATTGTGACGCAATTAAGAAAAAAGGAAAAAAAAGGATTTTCGTTCAGATTATTTTCATTCATTTTGCTTAGCTTTCTACCAATTTATTTCAATGAAACTTGTTCTTAAGTGCTATAAATGAAGATATAAATTTCAAAATGATTCATTATACTATTTTGCCAAATCAAAAACTTTTATTTGAAAGTTTATTATTCAATACTGACATATTAAAAAATTAAAACACTAAATATTTGCTACATAGATTTTATTATTGATGACTCTATTTCTCTTATTTAATTAATATATAAATATTAATATATTTTAATTCATTATAAAAATTTTTATTGTTGCTACTGTTACTTATTCCTTTATTATATTTAAAGAAAAATTTAAAAACCGAACAAAAATCAAAAGTGCAGCAGGATTTAAATGCAAAAATCAGCAGAATTTAAATTCAGACAAAAACCAGTATTTTATTTACATTTTGAATTATATATTACATAAGAACTGAAAACTATTCTTAGATTCTTGATGACAAATAGCTTAATGCCTGTTGTTAAGGTTTTTCAAAAGTGAGGGAATAGAAATCATGTTCTTTAAGTGTGGAAACTTTAAAAAATCCCAAGCACTTAGCCAATAGATATGTGTACAGAAAAGCGCACACCAAACTTCCCTTCCCAATAGTGTCTGAGACAGAGTTTGGGAGCTTCTATATTTCAAGGAGTGTGCTCAAAATAGTATGTCATATATAATGCATTATTTTTATTAGAAAATTCAGATGCAAATGCATAAACCGAAGAAAAATCTTATTTTTTTAAATATGTATTTTAATTTATTAAAGATTTTATAAAAAATAAATAATTCGGTCAATTTTTCTAGAGAACTAAAAACGCTTACACTGGTACATCAAAGTAGTGAAAATATTCAACACTGTCTTCTTTTTATTTAATCATACCCAAACTAGGCTGAAAAACAATTCCTTCACCTATAAAGAGCTTGTAGCTCGTAATAATTCCATAATATTTTCTGATTATGAAACTATAAAGAATTTTGTAATTAATACTCACAATAGAAATGAACAGCAATAAAATAAAATTCCAGAAAATTTTATCTTCCATACATTTAACATTAATATAATATTAATATGTAAACACACTAATCTACCTAATATTATTTATTGAATTTAATGAATACTTTAATTCTTCTCTGCTTAAGAATTTTATAAGTTACAGTTATATATTTTTCAATGAATATATATTTCATTTGTGGTCGCGATGGCCTGGTTGATTAGGGCGTTGATATCGGAAGGGAAGTTGAATCCCGTGCTCACTAATGGTTGGTGACGTAAGCAAAATATGTCGTGATCTCAATGCCCTCCATGTGAAATAATATCTCTATAACAAGACTAGGGTTCTTCTTTTAGGTTCCTGCTTCTAAATTAAGAAGATACACCCACTTTCGGGGTCAAGATGGCATGCGCACCGTGTTCCCACTTTATAAAGGTAAAATCACTTTCACTTCTTGTAATCCTGAGAAGTATATGTACATAATAGTCGAGCATTGGTATAATATATTTGATATTAGGTTTATTTTTTGTTAATTATCGTATTTGTTACAAAAATGTAGAAATATTAAAATTTATTTCAATAATAAAAAAAGCTATACATATCTATAAAAAAATCTGATGAATAGCAAACTCAAAACAAGTACATTAAGGATTTTTCTAATAACTTGAAATCACATTAGTAAATTTTCTTTAATATTTTATGAAAGTAGTTAACTTTAAACCATTCACAAAACACCAATAACTGATCACAAATTTATTTATCGTAGTCTTTTCCTCAAAATCAGTGGTACTAAAAACTTTAAATCTGTGTATATAAGTTTTAATAACAGAAAATGAAATGCTTTTACTTTATTTCACCGAGAATAGACAAATTTTCTAAAACACTGACAGTACAAAATACGTGTACCTACCTATAAAACTACGCATATATATTGGAAAGCGATTGAAATTTGCATTTGTTATTTGTTTTAAATTGAATCAATAGTTTATGTACGAAAATTTGTTTTGAATTTTATTAGTAAACGCAATGTTATTTGTACTATTTATTAGGACAAAGTTTGATAAAATCTAAAGAATATATATAAAAATTTCTCTTCTAAAATTCAAGAGAGGAATTTCTTTAGAATTGAAAAGCAAATCACAGGGTGTATTTTCATACAAAATGTGGCAAGTTTTTCAAATAAAACTATATATAGTAAAATACATAATATTTAAAAATATTACATATTTCACTATAATATATAATTTCAATTTCTTAATCGTTTCAAATGGCTTATATTAGTTAAATAATTTCTAAAATGACTTTATTAAACATAAAAATAATTATTGATTAGTAAAACTATTTATCGGTAAAATAAAATCTATTGTCAATAAAATATTTCCACTAATTTCAGTACAAATCACTAGGGATATATTGCAATATGTAATGCTTACTTGATAATGATTAGATGATAACTTTGCGAATTTTTATACGTGAAAGTGATAATGCAGTTGTAAATTAAAACTATAAAAATACTTTATTTAACTTGAAGGGTAATAATAAAGCATATATTTGTAATAATATACTTGGAAAATTTTTATTCTTTCTTTAGATATAGAACTAAGAATTTATAAACTCTTTTATTCATAACAACCTCATACTCACTTCTTGTGACATCAAAATTACATGTTGAGTATGCTTGGTAAATTTTTCTCTTGTTTAATGTGTCTGCCGCAAACTCCTTTAAGCTAGAATCTAATATGCTACAAACAGTTCTACGCTGATATTGATTTCAACATTTTGCCCAGTGGTCTCCAAATTATTGCCATTTTGTCTTCAATAATATTCATGATAAGCATTTCAGGGAGACTAATTTTTTAAAACGTTATTTTAATATTGTAAAATGGCTATTAAATTTTAGCTACATTGTTATTTTATCAATTGACTATCATACAATATGAACTGCATTAAATTATCTTTTATCACATTTTATTTGAAACACACACAGTTCTGGCAATAAATATCTCCTGGAACAATAAAGCTCCTTTATTTTTTCGTCAAAATACTACATTTTTAAATTTGCAAAAAATTATTCACCTAATTCAAATTTAAAAATATTTTAAGTAAGTTTAAATTTTCATTAATTTTGAATCAATGAAATAAATTTATATATATAATTAACTGTGATACTGTCAAAATGAAATAGCGTAACAATCAGTGTCCTGGATATAGCTAAAGTGAAAAGTTTACAAAATTCAAAAGTGAATATACAGAGATATACACAATATAAGCAATCTACATTTGATATTTGACACAACAAGTAACAAATCTAGAAGCGCCGTCTGGTGAGGAATGTTGATTTCATTACTAGATCAAGAGTATTGATCATCAAGTTTTAGACATAATTTTGGAATTTTCTAAATTTAAATTTTAATTTTTATAATTTTTAATAAAGCGCGAAAACATTTTTAAGGAAATTAATTACATAATATTTATTGAAATCTCCCAATTTTTTTAAAAACTTTCAACTTACCTTTTAATTGAAAAATTAGTTTTGAAACAGGCAAATTAATTATCATTTAAAAGAAAAAAATTTTTTTCTGAACATGTGAAAGTTTACAAAAATGTAATAAACAAGCGTTTTCTGAGAAATTTTTTATCAAAGAAATGACAAATGCTAACTTTGATTTAAATAAATGTATCTAAAATGTTTCAAACGTATTCAGTTAAGAATTAGCATTATAATGAAAAGAAAGGAATTTTATTCCTTTCTTATAGTGCTTTTGTTAAGTTGTGAATCTGTTAAAAACCACTGAAGTATGCCAGCTGCCCAGTAAATTAAAATAAAGTAACAAGTTAAGAATGCAGGGTTAATTCTAGTCTTTTGCAACAGAGCAAGCTGAAAATAGTAAAAATAAGAAGTAAAAATTTATTTGAAATTAATTTTTCTCAACTTTGTTTCTTATTTCGATGAATTGTTATTTCCTTATTTAAACTTTTTTTCAGGCTGTTGCACTGAAAATAAAATTCATGGGACTAAAATTCTAAGTTTTTAGAAATAAGTTTTTTTAAAAACATTAAAGAAATTTGGTACTTTTAAGAGTTTATAGGACTGAATTCCCACTTAAATTGTTGGTAAATCTGCAAAGAAGATAACGCCTTAACGGAGCAAATGCATGATTTAGGGCTTAAAACGACTTTCACATAAACAGTATAAATCCTCACAGTTCGAGTTTGAAGGAAAATCGAATCTAGATTTAGAGAATTTTGTTTTTAACGAATAGTTTTTTTTAAATGTGTTGATTTAGTTTATAAAATATACACTTTATATTTTATTTTATATACAGAGGAAAAGAATTGCAACTGTACTACGACACACAGGATATATATACATATATAATCGTTCAAGAACAAATGCAGTTTTTATTACAAAAATGGAATGAGAAATTCAGTTTATTAAAAGCATTGAATTTTAGAATTTTGAGCTTATTAATTTGATCAGAGAAGTAAATTCTTTCTTCAAAGATAAGGCTCTGCAATTTTACATTTTATTATTTTTCACAAAAATGTTGAAATAAAAATTATATTTCTTCTGATAATTATATTATTATTTTCCTTAATTATTATTATTTTTCTTCTATCTATCTATCTATATCTATATCTATCTATCTATCTATCTATCTATATATATATATATATATATATATAAATATAAATATGTATATATATATCTATCTATATATATATATATATATATATATATATAAATATAAATATGTATATATATATATGCTGGTGACACTAAATAACAAATTTATAAAAGCCGCACTTTTATTTATGATACACAGATTTGGAGAGAAAGCCAATTTTTAATTTTATTTAATGTCTTTTAATTAAAAATATATTCACTTTTTTTAAAATATAGCAAATATACAATAAAAGGGAAGAATTGTGGAAACTGTTGTATATCAAAAGTAAATATTTTTAAAAAATTTAAATAATAAACTTAATGTGAGGTTATAAAATTAAAGATATCGAATGAAATGGTGCATAGTGAAAGCAATTTGCCATTTTATACAAATTCAAGTAGATATATATTAAAATGTGATAAAAATGAAAAATTAAGGCAGATAATGTAGAAATTGATAGAAAAAAACTAAAAATCTAGTTGTTAATGATCTTAAATTATAAAAACTAAAAATGAAACATATTGTAAGTAGAATTAACGTAAAATCAGATAGTAATTACTGCATAGATATTTAATGATAAACTAGCAATTATTTATGGTTTTATAACTGCAACACACTCACACACACACATGAAACTTTCAGGAAGATTGAAGAAGAATAAAAGTTTGTACAAGTTTAATGATCATCTTATGTAAACTCCTTATTTTTCAACTGCCAATAGTTATTTAACTTTCCTATTTTCCCTGTAAAGGCTTCATTTTTATTTACTCATGTAGTGCATATCATGTTGAAAAGACAAACCATAGAGAAAAAGCTTTTAAGTACATTTCTGTTCAAATTAATAAACCAAATATTTTAAATAAGTATACACTTATTTGAGTTTCGTTTTTTAGTATTTATTATATACATATGCTGCTGTACGACTCATTTATCAGTTACATTAATAGAGAATTGTATTGCAATATTAATGAAATATCTTTCTTGGTAAGGTGGTTGGGATTTGAACTTTTGTGTTTTTATTTCCAACTGATTAATTCTTAGAATTTCAACCATATTCTGTTTTTTTAAATTCTTATTTTGAATTACACCAAAAACTTTATGTAAAATTCGCTACATAATTTGTAACAAAATGTTTTCATCAGTTTCATAAAAAAATAAATACTGCTTACGTATCCTGGATAAATATTTAAAGATTTATAAATTGCAGTGAAAATGCTTATATATATATATATATATATATATATATATATATATATATATATATATATATATATATATATATATATATATATATATATATATATATATATATATATATATATATATATATATATATAAGAATATACTACATTTAAAAAGGATTATTTCATTCTCTATATTTCTCTATATTTATACTTGCAATAATGGTGGAACAAAAATAAAGTTTATTGTTTATTTTACATTGCTAAAAGATTTATAGTAGTAATGAGGGTAAAAGTATACATAGTATTAAAAGTAATTATGTCTTATAAGTGTTTTGTGGTTGTTATTGTTTCTAATCTTTCATCTTATCTGATGGAGTCAGAACTTATCAATGAAACTGTTGACATTAATGAAGTCCGATGTAAGAAACGGATTGTTATAGATATCTTTCCAATCTAGTCCAAGGCAGTAAAAGATGTGCCTTATAAGTGGACTTACATGAAGCAATAAATCTAATAACTTTATTTTTCTTTATGTTTTAAAAGTTTTGAAAATAAATGCTCCACATAGAATACATAAATTTAATTTTATTAATGCAAGTAATAAAAGCTAAGTATTTAATTCTGAAAAGAAATATATAATTCTGCTTATAAGATTCTATGTGATTAGTATTATAGATTTTTATATGATTAATAAACTGCATTTTTAAACTGCAATGCCTCTTTTAATAAAATCTGCGCATTATTGCACTTCTAGTCCATCTAAATAAGTATTCCTCTGTCAATCATCTTTTGTGAAAGTTTGAAAAAAATGGGTTTTAGCTTATGACAATATTGTCATAAATATATGACAGTATTGAGCATACAAAATTCTTTTTTTCTCAGCCAATTAGTTCATGAAACTTAGTAATATTTAAATTTAATTTTCAAACCAATAATCTATTAGAATTTTTCTAAAAATTGCAAGTAATGATCCCATTACTTCTTCATTGATTTTGTATACATTCTTTTAAATTCGAGAAGCTATAAATTTTATTTTATATGTATGCCATAAATACATTTTTTTTATTTGAATTATGAAAATTGTAAATATAAAAGTATAGAATAAAATTACAGTATTATTTACTGATAACAAAATCGCTTGATAAACATAATATAAAATGAACGATTTTGAAGAGCAAAGGCAAAAAATACGTTTATTTCATACATAATATAACAATGTTATTAAAATAAACAAAATTAAAAAGGTGTTCACATGTATATAACTCAGAGATTTTAGTAAAGTTTAGTAATTGTAAGGATTTTTTTATATATTCGACACATATAATTCATTTTTTGTTTATAGAATTCTAGCTTTTAATTTAAATCTACGAGTCATTAAGTAATTTCTGGAATATAATTTATTTGTACATTATTTATTTGTATAAATTTGTATTTTAAGCCTTCTTGTAATTTTAAAAAACACACACATTTATAAGTACAACAGCTAAGACAACTATTTTCTCCTTCAGTTAATTTTTGCGTCAATAGGCAAATAATAATACTTTATTACATGCTAATTAATTATTCCAAACTAGTAAATCTCAAAGCTGTTTATTTCAGAAGTGTAAAAGTTTAAGGTTATTTGAATAATTCTTAGCATATAATACTTGAAGCAAAAAATGTAATCTAAAGAATTTAAGTCAATATATTTTCTGTATGGCAATCAAATATTTATTTTATCTCTTTATTGAACCAAACATCAAAGTTTAGTTAAATAATTTATTTAAAAAACATAAATTAGCGGTATTTAAAGACTAAAATTAAATTACATTCTTTCAAATATTTAAAAATTAAATCTAATCTTGAATTTTCTTCATTAAGAAATTTGTAAAATAATGATGATCAAATCCAGTTTTCTATTAATTTCCAAATAAACATATCATAAATAAACGCATAATAAATTTACCAAATAAACACGTCAATATTTCCTGTATTTCTAGAAATTTCTAGTAAAATTTGCTTTTTTAAAGATATTAAGTAACACAAAAGAGAGAAAAGATAAGATTATTGTTATGTTTTCTACCGGCTGATTACGACAAACCGAAGTTGCTAAATACAAGAACGCAATAAATATGAACTACGGCAAGTGAGGAGTCGACACTTGAGCTGGTAGCTTGGTCTTCATACTACGTCACAGATGCACGTAAACTATTACATATATCGGTCCTCTCAGCACAATGCTCAGAGGTTTGTTTCAGGTATCAAGCCTTTTTGAAGGTGAAAGTTGATTCCTTACCAAACGAAATTCTACATTACTCATAAAAGAGTTGGTGTATTTTATATATTGCTATAGGTATAGAGATTCCTTAATTCATTTAGATATTTTTTAGGAAATAAAGTGTGCGATATATTTTTAAAATGTGTTTAAAATTTCTATTTGAAAGGCATAAATTACAAAAAATAGTATGATCATCGATATATTTATTATTTATATATAATGCACTTTTGATATGAATATTAACTCGCAAGAAGCAGTACGCCACATACAGGGATGAGACTACACATACAGACTTCTCATGTCAGTCTCACAGTAAAGTTTTTAGCTTTGCTCTGACAAATGTAGTTTTATGCTCTTTATCGATAACTTATTCCAATTGCAATGTAACTACTTTCAATACTGTAGTTAAATTCACCATCTCTTACTTAAAAACCATTCAGATTTTATTTTATACAGATTAGTTTAGCGCATATATATATATATATATATATATATATATATATATATATATATATATATATATATATATATATATATATATATATATTAAATAGCTCTGCAATAGATCCTTTTAATCACACAATGGAAACATTTAATTAACATTCAATCGGTCACTTGACGTTCTGTTTCTTAAATGGGGTACTATACTTCACGATTTTAACAAACTTTGACATTTATATGAAGAGAGTAATTGCTAAAAATTTTTTAAACCATTCTTTCAAATAATTTCATGGTGATTGTGTAGCTGGAAATAGTAATTTTGTCTTATTTTGAATATTAAGGATTACTTGAATTTACAAATATTTCAAATCCTATTTAGTTAAGAATGATAAATTCATATGAGCAAATATACTTTATTTATTATACTTAAAACATTAGAATCCTAATAAGTGATACTTTAAAAAATTATTCATAAATAAAACGTATCAGTATTATTGATATTCAAAATTTTTCTCACTAAAAACATTTTTCATTTTCTAGTTTAAATCATATTTATATAATGATGCAAATTATGCTGACATGAATATTTAGAGAAACGAGATATTAGTTGATTTTCTAATGTTAAGAAAAAAATAAAATTTCTCGTAATTATATATTATTTTTCAATAAATTAATATATCCTTTTCAATATGGTTCTTTTCAAGAAAACTTGATTAAAAATTTAAAATGCTTGAATTATCTCTTTTAAAAAATACTATGTTAAATGCCTAAATTTTCTTAAGAGGAACCGTGAAATTTATTTACATCTTTTTCCCAGTCAGTTAAACAGTAAACTCGGTGCCTCAAAGAAAAAAAAGTATCGAAATTAAACTTTCATTCTCTAGAAACAGATATATCATAATTAGGTGCAGACAAATGCACGTGACTTGAGTTTAATACTCAATGCTTTCTTCTCTTAAATCCCCATCACATTTTTGTAACACATAATCAGTAGGGTATTTAAGTATTGGATCATCAATTTTATTCTTAATCAAAAATATGAAATCTTACAAAGGTCATATTTTGTGAGGTATCTACAGAGAAGTGCGTGAGTAAGAATTAATGTTCTTTGTTGAAACAATTTAAAATATCAGTACCATAATTCTTATATCAACAAACAGAAATCATTTTGTTATAAATACCATTAAAGTAATACATGCTTACAAAATATTGTATTACTTATATTTTCATATTTAATTGAATTTATTGATTCAAATACTAACGAATTGACATTGACATGTAAATATAATAGATATAGTTGAGCTTAATATATATATATATATATATATATATATAATATTTCTATAAATTATACGGTAATATTAGAATTACTCTATATTAATTTGTTAACTTTAAAATTAAACTGACCAGTTTCATTAAAAATTTCAATACAAGTTATTGAAATCTCATTACTGCTGCACAAATATAAAATTCAGTACTATCGTTAAAATAGTGATATATATAGATAGAATAAAATTATAGGCACACGTAATAAAATTAAAACTAAGAAAAATTTTATTACTTTCCTATTAATTGCGATGTTCCAAAATTTGATAATATTACTTTCATTAGTTTTATTAATGATTTGTATAATATTTGTCCTATAGAGGATGTTATTAGACCTAATCATTCTTACGATATCCATTTTGAACGTAAAGCTTTTAATTATAACAAATTTCGTAAAAATATTGCAATCTTTAGAAAAATAAACAAATGTAGTTGTTTTATTAGAATTTAAAATGATCTGAACCCCGATTTTCGACACAACAAGACAGGTAATTTGAACATCATCAACACTCAAAATCTAAGAGAAATTTTAAACAAACTCACTAAATACAATTTTTCAAATAAATGAAACTCTAAAATGTTTATGTAATTTTACATAGAATAGATTTTTTTATTTTTAATATTTCAAATTATCGCCTGTTGAATGTTTCACAATTTGGAAGTCAAAACTGTTTAATAAAATTAAAAATTTTATTTTTGATAATATTTTATCATTTCAGAATATTAAGTTTCGCCCATTAAAATCTACTATTTTAAAGAGAATTTTTTTTATAACTCCTGTTGGCAAAGTTTCTAATAATTTTACCTTTTTCGGTAAAAAAAATTTGTTTAGATTTATTTGATAAAGAGACATTAAATTTTAATGCCTAATAATTTTTAAATTTTACAGTTAGCATTAATAAAAATTTTTGGGTTTTTACAAACTTTAAATATAGATAATTACGTTAGAATTTTTTAATTTAATTGTAATTTTAAATGTCCTGCGTTACCTAAATATCTTATAAAGTTTACATTTATGATTTGTGGCACAAAGCCTTTTATGATTAATCCCGGTACTATATGTTTGCTGCATATTTATATATCATTATGAAAATATTATTAAATCTAAAGTAAGAGAAACTTGGATTATTAATAATAATAGACCAGTTTTGAATTCCCTGTAAAAAAATTGTATTTATAGTATACCATTTTTGTAAAATAACTGTAATTTTAGTATACCCATTGACAAATTAAGTGATGTATTATATTTGAACATTCAAGATTACAAACATTTATTAAATATTGAATTTTTGAGTAACTTGGTAAAACTATGTATTTATAACAGCTACATATATAATGGTGAAAACACTTTTATTTACAATTGTAATATTCCACAAGATTCTAACACTCGTAAATTTATTTTTTAATTATTTTGGAAAAGTTTAATTTATCATCATCATTCTGCTTTTTGGTACATTGAGGATATCATTATTTTCAATATTTCAAATTTATTTAATAATATTTCGCAATTAGTTTATCCTATTGAATTTTCATGGATTAAAAGCAATATTTTTAACAGTAGTTCTTAATTTTTAGATTTGTTTATCAATGTTGAAAATTTGATTCCTTATATAAATATTTTTGATGAAACTGGTAAATTTAATTTTAAAGTTATCCAATTAATTTATTGGATTTCTAATATGGCCTTGAAAGTTTATAGAAATATTATATCTATTGAATTAAATCGTATTTATACTATTTTCCATTGTTAAAATTACACTAGAAATCAAATAAAATGATGAATTAATCTTTCAGACAATGATATTCCTGACAATTTTACTTTGAAACATGTAGAAAGTAGAAAACATTATTATATATAATAACATTGAAGTAAAATACATAGTTAATACTGCTACAGAAGGGCCACCTAAATATTAGAGTTCTTTCAAGAATCCTGAAAACACAATTTTACATTAAATAAAATTAGAATTTACATTCTTTTTTAAAATACCTCAACTTTTTTTTTTTTTTTTTAACTTACTTCATAATTTCTCAAATTTCTTTTGGCAACCGTATCTTTATTCCAATTAATTAATTGATTTTGATATATGTTGGTATAAGGATACTTCTTCCTGTACTTATTTGTTGTTTTCTTTTTCTACTTTGGATCTGTGCATGTTGCTTTGCTATACTGTTTATTTTAATTTTTTGGTATTAATGTTATCGGACATCTGTTATTCAACACATACACTCTTTGGGGCAGATGTTCAAATAATTTTAGCCGTATATTCTTCGTGTATGTAAGAAAATAGTGATTAATTTGCGTAGCTGATCATCTCTCTCGTGACGAAGGCATGGCTTCAATGCCTTTTTCTTACGCCATGTATTGTAAAGTTTTGTCTTATCCTTGTCAGAGATTTTTCAAACGTTTCCTTACTTGTGTTATTTTTCTTCAGATAGTAACTTTATATATATATATATATATATATATATATATATATATATATACGAAAAAGTACCTTGAAATGAATTAAAAATTTTAATTTATTTTATCGACGGATAATGAGTATAAAATATATTTGAAGCCTTAAAGCTCATTTGATACTTTTCGTTTCTTTTAGGATTTTAATTAGAAACATTTCACTAAAATTACTATCATTTAGTAAAAATTTCATAATTTAGATATATAAGTATTTAATATAAATGAATTTAATTTGTATGTTCTAGTGGTTAAAAATACCATGTTCTACTTTTACGATATGTCGATAGGATTTAACAAATAAAAAGTGAGTAGGCAAGTGCAATCAATGAAGAAGAAAAAATTGAAAAAAATAGCTTATATTTTACGAAACTTATCTTGTATTTAGCTTCGATGAACATTCTATTTTTTAAAAGTAGACAAAAGAGGCTTATTAAAAATTTTGGGTAACCTTTCTGTGTTGTTAGGGAGTTATATAGTTTTTTTTATCGAAAAAATGTTGGGTTTATTTTTTCACAAACAGGAGTATATTGATTTTTTTTTCTTTTGTTGAAAGACAAACATATGCTTTTGTGTAGTAGAGTGAAGAGAATAGATAGTTAAATATCTTATCTCTTTACTTAAACTTCTATTATTTTAATTGATATATTTTTCCTCATCGATTTCAAAACATCTTTTCAAGTTTGGTAATTTTTCTTGGCTTTAATAATCAAATAAAATATATTGACCTCGCTATTGAACATATGCTGTTAGCGACCAACATTTCTGATTCAAGGAGATTTAAATGTACATGTGGATTGTTTATTTTACAGTCTAATAATCAGTGAGAGATATATTTCTTTCTCACAAGACAAATTAAGAAATAGAAATGCTTCCAGTAACTGCTGGAACGTCTAATGGTTGGTAGAGTTTTAAAGTAGTATACATATATTCAGAAAACAGTCATTATTGTACATCGAGTTAGATTGAATCTATTAAGTATAATTCAGAAAACTTCCTTATGTTCATCTAAATAAATACAATTTTTTTTTACTTTAAGTTATTGTCAGCGAAAATAAATTTGCAAGTATATTACATTCGTTTTAAAAATTTCATTTATAAGTATTTTAAAATTAAATATTGGATCAGTGTTTCATGAGAAAATTTCAAGAAAACGGAAGTAACCATGGTATATATATATATATATATATATATATATATATATATATATATATATATATATATATATATATATATATATATATATATAAACTGAATAACATAATTAAAAACTTATAATAAATATATCCTTAGAACATTTTGAAATAAATTGTTTTTTACATTTTGCCAGAGATCACATGATTCTTTCTGTGATATATTTGACACAGGGAAATATTTGAATGCGTAACACTGCAAAGTGGTTTCCAGAATATACATTCATGTTTTTAAAAATATCATGCTTTAACATTTGATTATTTGAAAATTTTATCTACATATATTTTTTATAATACTATGTTATTTCCATTTGTAATTTTAAAAAAATGAATACTTTTCCTTATTAAATTAATATTTGATATGAAACACAATTTTATAAATTAACCGAGTATGTTAGTTGAGAATAAAAATGGTATATATTTCGAAAATTACGTAACTGGTTTTAATTAATAATTACTGTTTTCATTTGCTTATGTGGTGCTATTAAAAAGCTGATAATAACAAGTGTCTAAATTTTTGATGAGAATATCGAATATAGTAAATTTAAGATTGTTAAAAACTGAATTTTTAAAGTTAGATACATTATTTTAAATTCTGGTTCAGGCATGGTTGTAATTTCTCTCTTTCTATCCTGTCTTTGTACTTTCCTTGTGTGTGTGAATGAAGTATGAATGATGCCTACCCTATAAACGGGTCCGTATGGCATGTGTGAGGGTGCGATGGTGGCCCACCCCCTGTGGTGCACCAGGGGCATCGCCTGAATGGCTAAGATGTCGCTGTTTCTATCCGGTTCCTTGGATATCAAGGAACACTAGATTAATAGACTACGTTGCAGTTGTAACTGTTCGCAATCTGCCATTGGGAAAAAATATTATTTTAAATTGTATTGTAAATATTTATAATCACTGTTAAAATATTTATATAATAAATTAAACTTAAGTTGGAAATTTTAAATACTTTCCTTTCATTGTTTGCCACTTAAATGTATTTGCGGTTTTGATTTTCATTTCTATGCCTATTTACTTATAGTTTACCATTTTCTTGATAATGTTTAATTTACAGAGAAATTTATGATAATCAGATCTGTGCAAATTTAAGAGCTTTATTTTTGTTTTATTTTTACCAAATCGTTTACACAGAAATTCTTTCAGATCTCATTAATATATAATTCATATATTTTATCATACAATGAAATTATCATATTTAAGTGTATAAGCTGAAGGGGATAACAGTTTTTTAAATAATAAAAATATTATGTTAAGCTGTCATCTCAAATCAAGCAACCAGATTTTGATACAATATTGGATATTTCCATTTTTAAATTCTGATCATATTTACTATTGTCTCTTATGTGTGTAGTGATTAAACTCAGGAGGAAGTAACTTTTACATAATTTTACAATAACATTTTGTTTTAAAATTATATTGAGATTTCTTTTTATTCATTTCATTTTACAGAGTATTTTAGATTAGTTTATATAAACTAAAAAAACAAAAGTTTTTAAGGGAAAATTATTTTTCAAAAGCACATGACTCGAATGAAAATTCAATTGAATGTAGAATATCATTCTACGAATTTGTAAAATTATTTTTCTTTAGATTATTAATAATCACCTAATGAATTGGTAATTTCCATTTTATTAAACAGAAATTCATTGCTTAAGAATAATTTATGATTTTTGATCCTTATAATTTTCAATACTTTGTGTCTTCATACCTTTTTAAAATTTGAGGTTGCATTTTATATTTCATTTCTGCAGTACAATTCAGTATAGTTCTTTTAAATAAACTGAAACATCTAAAAGGAATTCATTTCAAATATTTGAAAGAATTCACATTCATATATAATTGTGTGTATTTTTATTATGTTTTCAATAAAGTAGAATGTATATTGGGAACCTTATATCTGAAATTTTTAAAAAATATATCAAAATATTTCTGAAAATATTAAATTTTTTCATCACAAAATAAAAACGCAGTGAAGTCCATATGAAATAAAATTGAAGAAGAATAAAACATATGGATATTTAATTCTGATATTTATTTAAAAATAATTTAATAATAACAAAATGAAAAATATAAAAAAATGTTAATTAATTTGAATATACCATGGTTTCTATCATATTTATGGATTTAACAGATTATGTTTTCATGAGAGCTCTATTCAGATTTAATAATAAATATTATTTGAAGCGGCAAATTTCAATTATCTAATCATCCAAGAGTCTTTAAGGCTCAAAGAATTATGTAGAATTTTAAAATTAGTCAGCCCGCATATAAATTTCCCAATTTCTCGCATTATTTTGAATGAATAATAGGTGAGATCATACAACCGAATTTATCATCGAGATGAATATAAGTCATGATTCATGTTCTTTTTGTATCAAGGCATATCAAGAAGGATTCTGTAATTCATTTTGGTTTCCAGGATGGAGATTATTCCTTGATTCCACTAATACTTAATGTACCTAAAAACCCTCGTAAAATAATCATTATGAGGTTACTGTAAGAGATAAATGTCACATACTGCTTATCTCATCTCTCCACAGTTCGGTAAACATAAAACTTTTTCGATAAAACATATAGTTATAAAAATAATGTGACTAGAGCACTATTGGTTTTATGACAGATATCTAGGGAGATAATTTTATAACTTGAAATCCACTCCTGTGAAGATGTTTTTTTTTTATTTACTTGAACGTATTAATTTTATTACCTTCAAAAAATAAATCTTTGATTATGTTATGAAATACTTTATCTCCATTAGTTTTAATATTATCTTTCTAGTAAGAATATATCTTTCCAAAACAGTCAATAATTATTTTTAAATTCTCTCCTATTACTAAAATAAAGAAATTATCTATTGCAGAATCTCAAGTTATAAATAAATTTTACATTTAATTTCTATTGATATCAAAAAATTACTATATAATATTTTTGGAGATTTTATTCATAAATAATGTAAAAATAATTAAAATCTTAACTAAGAATTTTTTCATTTAATATAAGCAAATTTTCAGAAATTATCATAGAAACAGTTTTTATAAGGTAGAGTGATTGTGAAAATGTTCTTCATTAGAGTTACTATATATCAGATTTTTACATAAGGAAAATATTGCTTGTTAAAATCATTTGCCGAAAGAATTTCTCATTATTTATGATGTTGCTAGAAGTTAATAATGTAAGTAATTCATATGAAACCAAAGATTAATTTCTCTTGCGCAGTCTTAAGTTTACAGTTGCTGTAAGCTGATACAAAATATCACTCAACAGACAAACAGAAATAACAGATTTTAAATGTATGTATATATATATATAGAGGCAGTTATAACAGTAATGAATGTTTCCTATACATTAGCTAATAAACATTAACTCATAAATTAAGGAGCTATTTAAATAAGTTTAATTAAAAAATTTCTTAAAAATTAAAATTTAATTTTTTAATAACGGAATAAAATATAAAATTATTCCTGAGCTAACATTTTGTTTTTATTTAGTAATTGTGTTTTTATATCACATACGAGAAGTTAAAAAATCATATAAATTATGAAAATTATGCCTAATACATTTCTATTACATTTATCAAGCTAATATAATTTTTAAAGAATTCTTGTAATTGTAGAAAATGCTTTATTAATGACTATATATAATTAGCACACAAGTAAAAGCATTTGCATTGATTCTTAGTGGCTCATATCATTATAACATTGACAATAAGAATTTTGCTATTTGTGTGTTTTGTCACATATGTGTTATTGAATAGATAAATATCTAACACATTAACCGCTTTTTCATTCATTTTTAGTTTTTAAATCACGGCTTTATTTCCTGTTTAAATAATACTCTATTATTGCGATTCTTTGATATATTTGCGTCCCAGATCAGGTAGACATAGTCTAGTGAACACAATTTACTAATGACATTGTCTACTGAAAGTTATGTAAACTAAGTGGTTTTTATTGCACAAAAGTCAATATCATGAGATGAAGGCTACATTAGGCAGTGGTAAACGTTGGAAGTTTTCAAACGTAAATAAGGATGTGGATTGTTTCATTATATTTTAATTAATTTAAAGAATTTATTTTTTTTTATCTAAGAGTTTATTTTTTTATTTCGTCGCATAAAGTTCTTAGTAAGTATGTCTTTTTTTTATTGTGTCACATACAGTTCTTAGCAACTTATGTATAGTCTATAAAATTTGTAGATCATTTAGTATTAAATATCAAGCTGAAAAACTTGATCTATAAATAATAAAATATGTATTTATGAACAATTTCCAGAAAATGATTGCTTTGCTATTCTTATGATTAATTTAAAAGTATTATTTCAGACGTAGACAATTTAGAGTACATCAAATATTCCAGGAAATAATTGAATACATTTCAATGGAGCATAACAAACTATTTTCAAATGTAGGACTAATCTGAAGTAAAAATATATGATTTGAAAATGCCGAAAACTTATGTAAATGTAAACTGTTAATTATGTTGCAAATTTTTAACACATAAACATGTTCACTATGCTATGCACTATGCTATTAAGTTATATATTAGTTCCCTATAACATATTAAAAAGCACACACACACATATATACATACTTCTTTACCCTAATTATCTCATTTTGTCTCTATTCTGTAGAGACAAATCACTTTCACAAAGGACAAATTTCAACTTATTTGTTTAGTTGTACACAATTATTACATTTCTAGGTTTCTTACTCTGTGTAATCAAATAAATGTAACTTCAATCAAATTTAATCAAGAAAATGATATAGCAATTCTCTATTAGAAAAACTAAATCATTATAATTATAATACAATAGCACTTTTTAAGCAGTTAAAAATAAATAAGTCAGATGAATTGAAAAATAAATTCATATATATGATATTTCCTAACCCAAGTCTCAAAGATTTAATATTCTATAATAAATTAAAATAAAGGGATGGGAAATATATTTTATCAACAATAAAATTAATAACAAATTCCAATATTTACAATTAAAATACTATCTTTTAATTTATATTATTCATGAATTTGAAAATTATGTTTTAAGTAAAAAGAAATAAATGCATACTTGAATGTATATATGTTAAAAGTTATATAGTCTCATTACTCTATATTCTAATATTCAATTACAGGGATTATTAGTTCAAGTATAGTACTAGTTCAAATGGCTATTGTTAATAAACAAATCCAGTTATATATTTTAAAATTGTCCTAAAGTTAGGTTTGGTTACAATTTCTTTTTAGATACATTTTTAGCATTAGTTTATCAGATTTTAAAACCATTTTTTTGTCAAAAACGTATATTGATAGTTTGAAATGATGTGCATTAGTTTTCATCTGCAGCTCATAACAGTTATAAGTTGTCATCTGTAGCTCGATTAGTGCTAAATGCTTAGAATATTTTATAATTTTAATGTCTCGTGTGTACAAATTAAACCATTTTATCAATGTATTAAAATTCTAATAGTTTTTGTAACGTAGTCGTAATCAGTATGAAAAATCAGTCTATTTGAACAAACCCTTTTATATGAAGGCTATAATATTCTTCTTGAATTGCTTCACAAGTATTTTTTAAAAATTAAACTCTTATTATTTTCCTTGCATACAATCTCTCATTGAAGAGATATTTTACAAGAAAAAATATTGATAATACTTGTAACGATTTCTGTTATTTAAATATAATTCTCAAAAAATCCGTGATAAAAATTCTCAAAATATGCTTCACTATTTTTCTGAAAGAAACAACAATATCTTAATTGAAGGTTAAAAACTATATTTATTAAAATAGTGAATCAAAAGCTTTCTATTTTAAAATCATAATTTGTCCCTCTAATACCATATACTGGCGAACAGAATGTATATAATATCCCTTTTTTACCGCACCTTCTCTAAAAGAGTTGAAAATATCATTACCATGCAGTTTGGACACAAAAATCATATAAATTTATTTTGGTGAGTATTATAAACCCCTGTGACAAATGTTTGAAAAAATTTAAATAACACTATAAAGAATCCAATTATTTCTTAGAAGAATGCTTTAAAATATTTTTTGCTTTAAAATATGTTGAGATATATTTATTCTTTATAAGCCGTTTACAATGCGAAATATATTTTACAGTATTTAAATTTAATTCAATTTGTAAGTAAAAATGAGGCCTTGTGAATATGTTGAAACTAATACCTTAGCTCTATATAAGAAAATACAGGTTCTCTCAATAAATAAGGTAAATTTTATCATAAAATAATTTGAGATGTATTTTCCTATAATAAATTTAATATTTGATTTTGCAAATATCAACAAAAACTCTTTAAAAGAATAAATTTGAAATAAAAGAATTTAGTTGAAAAGTATTTTAAATGATGAGAAAACATGTTACTTTCATCTGTTTCAATTCGAATTTTTATCTGAATTCGCAAAGTTATTTATTTCTCATTGATAATTTAAGGTTGTGTGAACATAGATATATTTCCTCTGATACCATATATTATTATTAACAAAAATTGAAAATTTATTTGTATTGTTCAGTATTACAAACAATTTATTATTTATTTAAATAATCATCAGGGACTTTCGTAGACTGTTGTTTTATTGTGTTTTACACAACTAATTATAAAATTTTTTATTGTGATTTATTGATTATTATCTTTTTGAATTATAAATGATATTGAATGGGAAAATAAGAGGTAAAAATACCTAAGATTATTGTGTTTCTATACGATTATTTCTTAAACACAGGCTAATTTAACCTAAATCTAAAATTTTTAATGGTTTACAAATTTATGGTAACAGTCACATTGAAGATGAGTGTTAAATTATTCAACGAAAGAATTAAGATCATTCTATTGATAGGAATATATATATATATATATATATATATATATATATATATATATATATATATATATATATATATATATATTAAATATTTATATTAAATATTTATTAACAAACAGATGTATTTTTGTAATAACAAAAGATTCACTTACTAAAATGATAAGACTTTTAATTTTCAGCAAAAAAATGTTAAAATATTATTTATCGAAATGCGTAACATTGTATTGTAAAACTTTTCATATTTACATAAAATTTTGTTTCTCTTCCCCTTAAAAAGCCTTGCATCACTACTATTTTACAATACAAGTTTCTATAAGAATGTACCACAAAAATTGCTGCAAAACTTCAAGTAATTTTTTAAGTATTTTTTGACTCCTGGTTTATAAGGATATTATATAAATCCACTTTTCTGTAAGATTTTAAGAAGCTAAGTACCTATTGCCTACTTTTTTAGGTAATACTATTACATAAATACGTATTTTTAAATAAAAATCAAAATAATTTTTAAAAATTTTATTCTAAAGTTTCTTTTTTATGTCTAACAAATTTTAAATTTGAAGAAAAATATGATTTTAAGTAAATATAAGTCTAGATACAATATTTATTTAAAGACTTATATTTTTCTTCAAAAATTAGAATAAACGTAAAATATAAGTCTTTAAACATAAACTTAAATTTAAATAATTGAAAAGAAAAAGAAAGATAAAATATTTATTATTCTTTTTGAACTGTATGTGTAAGTTTAGTCAAAGTATTTAAAATATTTTGAGACATATTTCTTATTATTTCTATTTAACTTTCTCTTTCGCAGCAAATTCGGCTCTAATCTTTTCTAATAATCAAATTATAAAATATAATATTATATAATAGTGTCAATAGAAGGAAATGAGGTTTTAAATAAATCTCTTTACAAATATCCCAAAAAGCTGTCTGGAATTAATGATCTTTCTAAGAGACTTTTCACATTTCGTTACTCATAAGACATTGATTGAAGGTCTTAGTTATTGATTTTCAATCATTAATTTTTTTTATTCTACTTTCTTTGAAAATTTGTAAAATCCTTAAAATTCAAATATTTGGCATTACTTTTTATATTATATATAATTGATATAAGTATAGATTTTAAAATGTCTCTTTATTATTAATAAAACATTTTTTAACAATAAAAAGATTAAGATATAATTTATTGATCAAATACTTGAAAATGAGAAATTATTTTGATTTGAGAAGATTTAAAGCTCATTTAAAGCTAAAAGATATGTTTACCAATGGATAAAAATAACAAATCGCAGTCACTTCACAAAACGGCGCGAACTGATGTATTAAAACGTTCTGTATGTGTATTAATCGTATTCGAACTGATGTATTAATCGTTATTTCATAACAATTATTAAAGAGTTTTAGAATTAAACATAAAACAACATTATAAAACTTAAATATCAACAGAGATTTCTTGCATTTATTACATATTTTAAAATAATTGCTTTTATTCATCTCACAACCTTGGAATTAATTCATGTTTACTTTTGGATAACATTGCATTGTTTTCGAATAAATCGAAAAATAGATAATGACAATTTGTTTGCTAGAGAATGTAAGAAATATGAATGTTTTAAAATTAAATTTTGACGTGGTCTTATTTTCAAAGAAATGAGTCTCATAAAGAATTCTTTTTAAAGAAGGAAAATATATTCTGTTAATTGAAACTTAACCCTTCAAAATTCTAAAATACAATCTTAAAAAGAAATATTCTTGAAATTTTGTACACATTTTTTCAAAATGTAGAAATTCACAGATTATGAGAAACAAAAAAGCACTGAAATCATAAATCAAATCAAAATTATTATATAATTTTTTAATATACTAAGAAAAATCTTTAAAATGTGTAAATTTCAAAATCACAATACGCAAATCTACGATATTTTATTGAACTTATGAGTTTTCTTCACAGACTTTTCTTCCATATCAAATATTATTGATATCAGCATATTTTATAGTAATATTATTGATATGAGTGAATTTTTTGGTTCATCGCTTCAATAACATATTTTAACAAGCCGAAAATATACGAAAGATGCTTTTAAATTTGTATACGTATTTTAACAAGCTATAAGAAAGATTGAGAAAAAAAGTTACTCTTGCAAAAATGTTTTCGAGGAAATTTTCGAAATCTTGTCTTAGAGCGTTCTTGAGGTATAAGACTACATCTACGTAGTCTTCTAAAATTTTCATGTATTATATATATATATATATATATATATATATATATATATATATATATATATATATATATATATATAAGATATGATATTTTATTTATTACTGACGTATTTCGTACATCATGACTTATTTATTCGTCTCATTTTAGGTAAAAAATATCTTTTTCTTTTTTTCTCAATCACTACTTATATATTTTCTTAATTTAAGGATGTTGTACATATTTTAAACCTAATTAAGAGCATTTTAAGTTTGGTAGTCCTTATTTTTTCCATTTCCTGTCAGTCACCATCAAAGGCATGAAAATCAAATGAAAGTACTCATTTCTGGATGCATCATTCATTCAATCCAAGTACTAAAATAGTATTTTATTTTTAAACAAAGAGCAATTGTAAGTTATTATCATATTTATAAAATTCGTCTTCTTTTTAACCTTGGAAACAAGAGTCTCTTTTCCTTTGTATTAAAAATATTTTAAACTATATTAATATTTTGAGAATAATTTCAAGGATAGAAGTTCATTTTTTATTTTTTACAGCCTTTAAATTATTATATTGATATTCTATAACATTTTGTGCCTCCATCACTAAGAATAATATTGATAAAAAATATTTTTGCGGTCAAAAATCAATAAAATAAACAGATGAAATTTTAATGCAAAGCAACAAAAGTTTAACAACGATAATTAGTATTACTGAATCTTTAAAAGATCAGTGCACATTTTAGTATGACTTTATGATAATGTTTCCTGATTTATTTTCCTGTAGTGTTTACAATTATTTTTCAATATAATCTCATTACATTTGTTAGTTTGTACAACAAAATAATTATTAAAAAATTAATGAAACACCCTTATGTAGTTAAAATCTTTTTATATTAATAAATATTTTAATAACGCTCAATTTAATGTAAATATATATACCTAAACTTTTTTACTGAAATCGACACAATTTCAACGGTAGTTTCGGTTTAAAAAGATAGAATATAAATATTTCATAAATTTATGAGTTCTAAATTATAATTTCTTATCTTTAACACTTGAGTTAATGTAGGTCAATTATCTCAAATGAAGTTTGCTTATATATATTGATTAAAAGATTAAACATGTAAAACTTAATGTTCATAGAAAATATGAAATATTTTAAAGAATATTCTTCTGTGTTCAGAAAATTTTAATATATATGCGTATATTCTACAGTTATTCTAATCCTATTATTAAGATATTTGTATTCACTCAAAGACAATTTGTGACTAAATTTAAAACTAATATCAATTATTTCCAATGTTAATCTTATATCTCAGGATGGACCATAATATAATATGCAATACTTTTTTCTGTAATAAGAGAGAGATATCAGAAGAATTTGTTAATGAAAGATGGTAAAATACATTTTGCAGAATAAAATATATTTTTAATGATTTGATTGTATACCAAAATAGTGTGATTAAGCAATGCGAATTCTATTTATATTGTTGCGCCAGCATACTTCCCTATATCTGGCCCTGAGTTGGGCTCAGCTGGGAAGAAGCAGACGGGGGTGGGGAGGTTACGCAATTTAGAATCAGGGACCAAAGAAAAAACTCCCGAATTCTTGATCAGACATAGCCAGTAGTATTTCATTTGGAGGACAGTGCAGCAGCCTTTAATAAATACGACGGATTTTTGACTTCGTCGGGATTCGTGCCTTCTAATAATGATGCCCGTAACAACCAGACCACCACAGGCATTCCACAAATATAAAGAAATTTCACTGTGTTTCAAGTGGTGAATAATATCAATTTTTTTTCTTTTAAGATTATTACATGTTTTTCCTTTAAGAGCACTGTTGTTACTTATGCATATTCCTTTTTTCCCTGTAATATATTATCTATGTTACTCAGCATTTTAAATTCTACCAAGGTCATACATTATAGGAAATATATGGTTTAAATTAATTCATGAAAATCACAGCACAATTTAATTTTTTAAACATGTGCTGAAAATTTGTGAATTTCTTATACAATAAAGGGTATTTTTAGAGGAAAGACATTTTGTGAGTTTATTGTTATTAATATTACAACAGTGTTTTACAATTACTTGTTTTGTACATCAATATACATTAAATACAGCTTCTTAAAACTAGTATCTAAGTTTTGGAATCGGTATTTTAAAAATTTGATAAAGTTACGTCTGAACAATTTTGATTATTATATAATGAAAATATCACTTGGAATTTGTAAATTTGTCACTCGTATTTAATAAAAAAATTCATAAATTAATTTCATCACCTTTATTGTCAACAAACGTTTAAAATTATTAATTATTCGTAATCAATTTGTTACTGAATTTTTAGACTATATTGCAATAAATGAAATTAACTTTATCATTTATATCTTTTCAGATAAAATTGATGAATAAAACGTTATTTATGGTTTCTTGATACCAAATTTCACGAAATGTAATCATAACATCCTATTTTGAGTTATAATTATATAGAGGCTACTAGGGTATACTTTTGCATATTCTTCTTCATTTGCAAACGGAATAATTTAAATCTAAATTATATAAATTTGCTTTTTATAAAATTATATTATAAAATCACAGCTTTACGAAATGAATTCTATATCATTATTTTTACGTAAAACGTTGATTTAAAAGTGTTAATAGTAAATAGTACTCATAAATAGTTGTTTTGTAGAAGATAACCACTTTTGAATAAAGTTCGAAAAATTCTTCTACAAAAGAAACAGTCAAAAATTGGACAATAGTCTCCTAAACATATGTCACCCCAAAATTAAATATTCATATTTATATTCTTTTTGATGCAATTTTTAAGCTTTGGTTTTATTTGAAATTTTTGATCAAGTTTACAGCTTTTATGATTTGTTTTCATTTTATGCGAAAATTTGAGACCACATTCAAGATTCATATAATTTGTGTTAATTTACCCCACTATATATTTTCATGATTCTATTTATGTAAATATAAATAGGATGTTTTCATTCTTTTATGTTCTTTTACATTTTATTTTCATTTTTTTAATTATTAAAAAATATCAATTTCTATTGGAATGCTTTTTATTACTATAGAAGAGATATTTTTGTATCATTTAAACTAAATATGACAAATGAGTCTGAATAATTCCCATTGAGTAAGATTTTCTATAGTAGAGAAGGTTTTTCATGAATTTATCTCTTTTTCGAAAGCAGAATAATTTTGTAAGAGCAAGGTAATCATTATTAATCTGAGGTAGAAATATTAAGCAGTTAAGGCAAGTTTTAATTAGAATCAAATTCTTATAATTTGATGAATGTTTCTTGCTCTTTCAATTTTTCTTTAAAATATCTATACTGTTAGTCATACAGATGACTAAATGACAAAGATAGGATAGTTTAAAAATTCGTTAATTTTTTTAAAGGGTTTTTATGTTTTTAAGGAATGCTTGGTTTGAGTATTTTATTTTTACTCAAAAGCAATTGGCAATAATTTATAAAATCTCGTCTGCAGTATTTCTCTCCAGATTGTATTGGGATTTTTGAGTTTTTTAGCTGTGTGAAGCCATGAATGCTAAACAAAAAGAAACTTTTCTTGAAATTCGAAAATTATTTATTAATTTGCATATTAAAAGTGGAAAATCTATTATAGAAACTGCTGAAACAGTTAACTTGAGTCATTCAACAGTTGTCAGTATCATTAAACAACAATAAAAAGAATCATTTGATTTAGAATAAAAGAAGACATGGCCGACCATCAAAGCTATCCAATGGAATAAAGCGAATTGTCGTTCGAATTATTAAAAAAAAATCCAAGTATGAGTGCTCCTAAAGTTGCTGCTGATTTACAAGCATTATATGGTGTAATTGTTAATCCTGAGACTATTAAAAGAATAATTCAATCTGCTGGATATCACGGTAGAGTAGCCAGGAAAAATTCTTCGTAAGTGAAAAGAATAGAAAGTCAGGCTGAGTTTTGCAAAATCCATCAGATATAAAAATTCTGATTACTGATGAGAGTAAATTAAAAAGTTATATTTGCTGATGAGAGTAAATTAAAAAGTTATATTTGCTGATGAGAGTAAATATAATATATTTAGTCCTGACGGTGTACAATCTTGATGTGGAGAAAACTGAGGGAAGAATTTCGTAAGCAGATCTCTTGGTGCCACGGTAAAACATAGTGGATCTGGAGTTGGTAATCTTAATTTTATTGACAATAAAATGGATAAATACAAGTATATTGACATTCTAAAGCAAAATTTGAAATCTTCAGCATGAAAATTTAACTTTCATAACGATTTTAAATTCTACCAAGAAAATAACCCCAAGCACACTGCTTTTAACATTTAACTCTGTCTACTGTATAGCTATTCTGAAATAATAAAAACACCACCACTATCTCCAGACTTCAATCCCATACAGAATATTTGGCAAGAATTGGAATCAAGAATTCGCAAACACACCATTTCTTCAAAATAACATTTAAAATCAGTGTTTCTAAAAGAATGGAGTAAAATCACTCCAGAACTCACAAGAAAACTAGTCAAATCCATCCCAAGAGGATTAAACAATCTTTTAAAAAAATAAAAGGAAATCCAACAAAATATTAAAACCCTTTAAAAAGTAATATTTTTGGATAAATATTTTATAGAAAAAGTAAGTGTCCCATTACTTTGTCATCATTTTTTTGCTCAATTCTAAGCGATTGTATTTTCATTTAATTAATATCTTAACATTTTGACAAAATGACTGTAATTTAATAATTGTTACTAATTTTAAATATGAAACCCACCTACAAAACATTTGTACATGTATTTTTAATTAATTTTATTACAGTTTCCTTTTGTAAAGCACAAGTGTTCCATCGCCTTTGAGAGACACTGTATATATATATATATATATATATATATATATATATATATATATATATATATATATATATATATATATATATATTATGAATACTGATTAGCTTGATTAAATTTATTATTTTATTAATCAATAAAACATTTTAATCAGAAATTGTCTGTTAAGCTATCAGTAAGAATCTTATTTTAAATAAAAATATTTTCATGTAATTTTAACCCATTTAATGTATACTTAATACAAATAAACGTATTCATTTATAATTTATATAAAAGGAGAAATACTTTTCATCAGATAGAATAAAAGTAATTACTGAAGAGAAAAAGTACATAAATTTATTTTTATTGTCCTTTGTTATACAAAAAACATTTAATATTTTCTTATATTAAATTAAACACACATATAATATGTACATTTCCCTCAAAGAATGAATTGAAATATTTTAGATTTATGACATATTAAGTTGTAAATTAATAGCATTAATAGATATTTTAAATAAAATTAATCAAAATAATTATTGAAATATCTAATAATGATAATGGATATTTTAATATCCCTTGAAAAGAAATTAACACAACTGCCTCACTTGTGAATACACGTGAATGCAACTGATATACACTTTGTAAAACTGTTCACAAGATATGTATACTTTGTACACGGTATGTATATATGATATGTATATATTGAAAAATACTGTAATAAAGCATTTTTGTCAGTTTAAATTTAAAGTTAAATATTTATTTGTTAAATAAAAATTTAACATTACATATATCAGCGAAATTACCAGTAAATTTTACCTCGTATGAAAATGCAATGGTAAATTTATAGTATTGTTATGGAACAAATTATACGGAGAATATAATGAAAAAAAAATTTTAAAGCTATGTAGCTTAAAATATTCTTATAAATGTCAAACAACTAAATTATTTATATTAAAAATAAAGAGGTTCCCTGGAGAAATTCAACAAAATAATTTTGCATTTTTTGTAGAATTTCTTAAATTAGCTTTTAAATTAACTTTACGGATTATGTAAGAATAATTTTTATTAAATTATCTGATAATTATTTATCAACATTTTTATTAGTTTTTTTATTAAATTTAAGCATTCTTTTATTTTTATTACATTCTGTTTTATTTAAGAAACATCCACGAATATTTTTAATAAAATCAAATTTTTTAAATAAATATTGAGTCTCAATACAACATTCTGATGATTATAGCAAACTTAGGTTTTTGAAAATATATTTTCTATAACTACAATAATAAGTTTTAGTCTTACACTAGGACACAAAAATAGATTTTAAAAGCATACAACATTTTCTTGTTAAATAGGACTGCCTATATTAATGGTATTTACAATCACAAATTATTAAGTTTCATTTCATGAATTAATTTAGACATGTTTTTTTAAGTTTGTTCCAGCACTATACAAAAAAAACTTTATCCTACTTAAATACTTAATTTAAGATTAATTATTTTTTAGTTATAGATTACAGATAGTAATTCTATTATATGATGCTCACTTTTGATCAACAAGGAAATTCATAAAGACAGTAACTTTTCACATTTATGTCATAAATTTATCAGATTTATGTCAAACATTACAGTTTAATGTTTGACATAAATGTGATAAGTTTATACAATAAAATATGATACTTAAGTAAAGTAATAAGTATTAATTTCTCTACAGTTTAGTATTTTAGAATTCTAGTGATATTTTGATTTAAATTTTCTAAATTATTTTTCATGATAATCTCAATCAATACTGAGTTCACAATTAACATTCGTTGAATGCTATGAAAATATTTAACTTGTATTGAGAATTTTCAATTTGCTACAATATATTTTAAATTGTTCAGTTGTATTTATTTTTGTTTATTTTCTATTACTAAGGGAACTAAGTCGATATCAGTACAAACGTAAATAATAGAGTATTTCCGAGTATAATATTTTTTTGACTTTAGGACATATACTGTTGAATAGGGAGACAGGAAAATTAGCATATTTACACTGTGTTGAAAATCTTTTCCAAGAATTACTTCAAAAAGAATAAGTTCATTCAGCATGGAATTGAAAAATGCCCTTTCTATTTTCAATTTTGATCGAATTTAAGTTGAAGAAAAAGTTTCATAAATTTGTAGACTTCATTCAATTTGAATGTGAATTTATATAAATTTAATCATATAAATAATAACTTATAAATCAACATAGATAAAATTTAAAAAAAACTATTTTTCTTTGAATTTAATAAGCAAATTTTTGTAATCAATTCATTTTTACAAGAACAACTGGATAATATTTTTTTTGTCTAGTGTCAGTTAAGCTGACAATTTGGGGTGCGCTACTCCACTTTTTCATTCTGAACCATATTTAGTGTGGAGTCCGACTGGTTTAATACACAAATGCCATAGGGACCCGTTTATAGGTTAGGCAACCATTCCCATCTCATTCATGCACAGAAAAAACAAAGACAGGGTGGATAGAGAGAGAAAGTACATCCATGCTGGAGTTAGGATTCGAACCCAGGATCTCCCTATCTGCAGTAAGGCACTCTGACCACTAGACAGAGTGGTCGGCTATTGGATAAGATTAAATTTAAAAATATATAAATCTATATAAAACTTTAAAGTGCTTACGAATTGTATGACAAATATAAATTATACATATGTGTTACAGAAATTTAAAATTTTAATATGTAATTTAAAAAATAATAATAATAATTATTATTTTTTTTTTAATTTTCGAAGGAATTGCTTAGTTTTTTATATGTTAGATAAATTTTTAACAGCAAAATTCGCTCAGAAAAGTTTCTTTTTACATTAAGTGATTATCATAAAAAGTAGGTTATCCGTTAGTAAATTTTGTTCTAACTGTTAATAGTTATAGTATACCGTTAAAATGTGCATTTTATAAGAAATATGATCATGTCATGAAAAAATCTGTTTTCATTTAACTCGAATTCAAAATCTTTAGCTATAGCATTTCTTTACATTCATGTATTAATGAATAAATTGCAGTTAAAAAGCAAATGTGAATCGGTTGCAATATTTTTTAAATTCATTTTCAATTTGTCTCAAATTTTCTAAAACATATGCGTTTATTAATTTGGCCTTAATACTATTAACTTTTAAATAATTTCAGTTTTAAAATAATGAAAACAAAAATCTCAACTAATTCTAAAATTCTGAAACTAAATAATATGTTAAACCAATATTAAAATGTGTTATTAAATAATCAAAATTAAATTACAGTTGTCTTTATATGATAAAATTTATTAAAATGAATTTTTATACATTATATTATTTTTATATTAGAACAAATTTTATTCATTTCATCATCATAAATTCTTTTGATTTGTGCATGAGTCATTAATTCATTTAATTCTTGAGAAAAATGTATCCGTAATTTACAGATTTCAATAAGTATTTAGTTCATTTAAAGATAAAATAAAGTTAAATTTTGATTAAAATCACTAAACAGCACAAAGATAAAGATTTAAATAAAACTCTTATATGTGTGTTAGTTATGCATATTCATGCTGTACATGATGTGCAAAACTTGACTAAAGCTAATTTTTAATAATATATTAGAAAATGAGTTTGCTAATGTAAATCATTTTCTTGTAATTAAGTTTAATATGCTAAAATTATCCTTTGATGTACATCATTACTTATTCAGCACGAAAGCCTTAAAAGATGATCATTAGATTGATTGTACCAAGCACGTGATCGTAATTTCAGAAAAGCGCCAGTGTCAAAGATCTGTTAAAAATGTATTTTATCCTTTTGAAAGGAAATTTGATTTACGATTCCTAAGCATCAATATTTATGGGCTTCCAATTGGATTTATAATCAAACTTCCATTACAATATCCTTATCACTGGATACGTTGATATATTTTATTCTGATTATGATATGCAATATTTATTTTTGCGTTCTATATATAAAAGTTATTCTAAGTTGTTTTGAAATATTGTAGTTATGTATTGATTTATTTAAAAGTTCAATATTATATTTACTCGATTTTTAAATATATTTTAACAGTAAAATATCTAAGAATCTATCATTTCACCATAAGTATTCTTCATAATAATTTTTTTACAAAGAAGAATTATCTATTTAAACATTAAATTAAAATGCATAATTAAAGAATTTAACTTATTAAACTATGAAATTTTAACATTTTACATTTCTTACGAATCTAAGGTATTTTACATTAATGAATCAATATAAAAAATCAACTTCTTATCTTAAAATATTTATCTTGCTTTAGATTTAAACGGTGCATATTATTTAGGATGAATAATACATTTATTTCCATGTGACAAGTTAATGTTTAAAATTTCTTGAATGGTATCAAAAATACTGTTCATTTCTTTAATTAAAAACTTATTACTGAATATAATGAAACTGTTATAATTTATTGAAACTAACTATGAAGAAAGGTGGATTCATATTTGCTTAAGTAATAGAGATTTTACAGTTTTAAACTTGTATATCTATGCGAAATTATTTCATGAAACCATTTTTTAAATGTAAGGAATAAATATAAACCAAATTAATACTTAGCATTAAACTAAATCATGAATTATAGTTGTTATCAGTTCGAATATTTATATTATAATATAAAAGTTTTTTATTTATAAAAACAACACGAGAAAACTTTTGCATTTACAAAGCGCGAGTAATTAAAAATATTATTACAAGTTTCAAGGATTATTTATAATTGATTCAATAAACGCAGGAATATGTGTATCCTGATAATATAAAGGAAAAATTCTTTGTCATATATAAAATTAAAATGTATAACATAATTTTTTTTAATTAATACTTGAATTTATAATGCATTCATAATGTTAATTGTATTATTATAAGTACATGAATGTTGATAAACAAAAGTAGTTAATCAAATACAATACTTTATAATTTTTTTCCATCGTAAGTAAAATAATAACTACAGTGGAGAAAAATTCAAAATTAATAAATTAATTTAAGCACTCAAAATTTAATGAATTTCGATTTAGTAACAGAACAATATTTATTTTCAAATTACATAAGTAGTTTCGATTAATTATGATTGAGACATTAAACTATATAGGAAAAAACAGAAATAAGTATATTTTAATATATATCTGCTGCATTATTATACGTGAGTCATTGAAGTATAAATCACTCAGAATTATGCTAGAGCACTTTATTTTTGTTATATTATTTTAATATCTTCTCACAAAATCGAGCATTTATGTATGAATAATGTTGAATGAGTATTTTTATTAATAATTAAAATTAAAAAAATACCTTACACTAATTGTTTTATTTTAGATATAAATAGGGCATTTAAAAGGTAAATATTTTATTGATAAATATTTTAATGGGGATTTTAAGCGTAATTTTTTTCTACATTTCATTTTTGCTTGAGTAATGCAAATTAAATGAATTGGATTGGTTTTTTGTTGGCTAATTTATTTGAGTTTTCTTATTACATCTCATAAAAGTAATTTTAAGTTTTGTATAATATTTAATATTTAAAATAATCGCATATATATTAGAAATGATACAGATCTAAAAACAAAATAGAAAACAATTTTCTATTAATATCAAATTCCATATTTTTTTTACATTATGAGCATCTTACCTTATGCCATTACGTTAATTTGTTTCGCTATCTTACTATGTGAGGCTGACTTGGCTGTACAGTTTGGCGATATTTTTACACCGGATGGCGTAAGCGTGCATTATCCAATCGACCGAACGTATCGTGCAAGTTCTCAGCTCTCTCTGCGAACACGTGGATCAGAATGAAATAGCTCCGCCATCAGATAGGGTCGTCGCGATCAGCTCTGCTCGTGAATGAAAGCGCGAAGATTCGATAACGTGTTGATGTCTTCCGGTGCGTAAGGAAATTGTCTTTTCTTATCAATTTATTTTAAATCTTCTAACTTATCCATTCATAACGCTGTATTTTCAATGAATTTGAATGGAAGTTTAAGAGTTCGAAACTATCTATACTTTTCATGAGAAAATATAATTGGTTTATATTTCTCTTTATTTTATAGAATTAGTATCTACAGTATTAGTTAATGACTATTTGTAGTGATAATTCATTTTATGGCGCAAAAAGTATTATTGACAGCATCAAAGTTTATTTAAATATTGATATGGCATTTAGAATGATTTTCTTCATTTGAAAAAAAGAATGAAATTTGAAAAAAATATCTTCATTTCAGTAAGAGATATAAATTTATTCAGTATTTATAAAACAGTAGATTTTTTTTATTTTTGGCGTTTAAATATGTTTCAAATGAATATCCTGCTTGCTACTGATTTTTATTAAAAGCAGATTAAAAAAATTAAATAATTTATAGAAATCGATAAAGTGAAAATTTCTGCTTCTCAATAATTTTTATCAAATAACAAAGAATAAATTAACTTATATTGCAGTAGATCAGTCAACTAGTAAGATGCTTTTGTTACACTCTTGAATAACAATTATTCTTTTCGTCGCACACAAATTATTAAAACAATGACTGCTGATTCTGGAATTCTTCTAACTCATATGATTTTATATGGTAGCCAAAATGCCTCATATTCCACAGAATCTGTAAAAGAATTAGTACCTAATATTCCTCTGGCAACAGAAATGCCCCTCACTGAAGTGCATCCTACTGAATCTATTTCAGATAATATTTCCTCTTCAACTTCTGAAGTAAATCTTCAAGTATATCATGTTACATTGACCCTTATTCTTGCAATGTTCTGTCTCGCAACCGTTTTTGGTAATGTACTTGTAATGACAGCTATTGTAAAACAACAATACCTTCATACTGTCACAAATTATTTCATAGCGTCTCTAGCTACAGCTGATTGTTTAGTTGGAGCTTTCGTAATGCCATTTAGTGTTGTTCATGAAGTAATGGACAAGCGTTGGATATTTGGCAGAGAGTGGTGTGATATTTGGCATAGCTTAGATGTATTAGCAAGTACAGCCTCAATACTCAATTTGTGTGCCATATCAATTGATCGATATTGGGCAATCACTGATCCAATGACTTATCCTGGTAAAATGAGTCCACCTAAGGCAAAGACAATTGTTGCTCTAGTATGGATGTGCTCAGCTTTAATATCCTTCCCCGCAATAGTATGGTGGAGGGCAGTTGCTGTGCAACCTTATCCAGAAAATCAGTGTCTGTTCACCGATGATGTTGGATACTTAATATTTTCATCCATAATATCTTTCTACGGTCCATTGGCTGTCATGGTGTTCACTTATTGTCGAATTTATAAGGCTGCAGTTAGACAGACAAAAAGTTTGAAAATTGGCATCAAACATATAAGAGCAACAAATAAACCTTCTCAATCAATGACTCTGAGAATTCATAGAGGTGGAAAACAGGAAGTAATAACCAAAGAAGAAAAAAACAAAAAGCGTAAAGGAAATAATAAGGAAAAACGTCAAGATGAATTATTTCTTGAGGAATTTCCCCCTTCAACTAGCAGTGAATCATCTATACCTAAATCTCCAGAGAATGGTATACCAGCTCGCTTCACAAGTCGACATGGAAAAGCATTTAACCTGAGCAAGAAGCTTAGTAAATTCGCTAAAGAGAGAAAGGCTGCCAAAACTCTTGCTATCGTAATGGGTGTCTTCATACTGTGCTGGCTTCCTTTCTTCATCGTCAATGTTCTTGTAGGAATTTGTGGAACATCATGCATTGCAGAACCAGAGCTAGTCCTTTCAGTTGTCACTTGGCTGGGATGGTTAAATTCTGGAATGAATCCGGTTATTTATGCTTGTTGGAGCAGAGATTTTAGAAGAGCTTTTCGACAACTGCTATGTTGTTGCTGCAAACACAAAAAACAACAATATCAGTTTCAGGCAACAATGAAATCAACTTTAAACTTGAGGCCAAAATCTCCAAATGAGGAAGTATATCTTTAACTTTATTTATTTGAATTTGAGCTTTGATTATTTTTGGAACGAAAATTATTTATTAAAACAATTATTGAAGGAACATTTTTTCAAATATTTCTTTCATTGAGGTAAGTGAATTCGGATTAATTTAAAAACATTTTAGCTTATTACAACCAATGTACTTAATTTGGTGCATACAATGAACATTTGAAGAATTTATATATTTTGATATATGTTTTAAATAATTTATTAAAAAAATGTAAATTCACATTTATAAGTTTTCATTATTTGTGTAATAAATTGTGTTTTTATTTTTGTTTTACTTTAATATATACCTAAGACAAATGTTGTTCCTTTGAAATTTTTTGTAATAGAATGTACTTTAAAGGTATGTAAGTACTTGAATCCAAACATAAAATTTATTTAATTATAATTTCTTGCTTATTGAATATTATTGAACTTTATAAAAGCTGTGAAGTTTTTAAGTTGAAATTTAATTTAGTGAAAGTTACAATTTAAATCATTTGAGTTCATTTATATTTTAAATTTAGTTTGAAATGCTTTGAAATATATGCGTAAAGTATTTAACATATTTAATTTGTATTCATTTTATTTAAAAGAGCATTTTATATAGATTTTTCATTTTTAATTCCTCATTAATCTTGAGTCCAAAATTGCACGAGAAAAGTCTCAGAAATATTTTACAAATTTCTTTGTTTAATTTACACTTTTTCAGAATCAAATAAACTTTAAATAAAAAATATAGATCGGATATTTTTTTTACCAAATTTTACAATTTAAGCACTTTACCATTTTGGTTATTACAAAAAAAAAATAATTTGTTCAAAAAACATAGTTAAAAGTAAATATCCGATGAGCTTTATTTTTGCATTAATTCTTTCTAACTATTTATTTGTTGATCTATCAAATTATTAAGCTCTTTCATTTTCAATTCTTAAATTTAAATAACATACCTTAAAAATTCTGTAAAAATTTTTTTGACATTTTAGATTTCTGAGCTCGTAAATAATTTTTCACTGTACAAAAATAGTTATGATGCAATTTGAGTTTTTATTATTAACTGCAAACTCATAATACATATAATAGAATTTAAAGAGCAAGTTTATTGTTAATAGAAGTTTGGATAAAATATGTAATGAAAGGATATACTTATATTGATAAGATGGTGTTAACTTATGTATAACATAAATTATGCAAGTACCTTACATTCACAATAAGTAAGGAATAAGACTGATAAGTAATGAATGCAAGGTGAAGAATAATTATTTTCGGAATTGCTATTCTTCTGTTAAAACTTTGCTTTGAAAGTTCTTTACAACTGTATTCAAAGCTAAAAGATGAACATAACACAGTTTCTTAGTAATTTCGAATACTATGCTTCTTATGTAGCTTGAATCTATTGTTCTAATGCTTTTGCATCAAATCATTTACTGTATTGTGGAAGATGTTTGATATTTATGTAATAAATTGCTGTATGTATTTTTGACAATGATGACTGCAACAGTTTCATGAGTAAAATACAATCTGCTTTTAAAATTATCCTTTCGAATTTGACTATTTTATTTGAAGCAGAGAAAATATTACCATAATCATGCATCTTTGAATTAAATAAATATTAAAATTCCGATAGAGGATGATTATTAATTTATAACTTATAATCTATAACGAATGAATTTTGAAAGCCAAATTCATTCAATTTAAATAGTATTTTAAATTGAATTAATTTGGATTTCAAAATTTATTCGTAACATATATGTGTTACATTACACAAAAATGTTTTTTACACTTTGATATAAATGGAATAATGATAATCAAATTTTGATCCAGTTTAACATACAAAAATGTGTTAATGTTTACAAAATGATAAATGTTATGATGTAATTTTGAATAAAATATCATTGTAATTATATATGTTTTCATCTGTGCACACCATTAATGTAGATGTCTTATAATATGCTGAACTATATATTTCCATTTGTTGTATTTGTAATAACTATTTTAAATGCATGTACATAATATTTTACTTTAAAGCAGTTTAATTTAAATTTAATATATGTGTGAATTTCAGTCTAGATGTTGTCATAAGTGAATACAGTGATGTTCAATCCAGCTATTTTTTTTCAAAATGAAGGATGATGATGATGGCATTCAGTTTCAAAACAAACATTTCCAAATTGAATTTTAAAATCAACGATAAAAGAGAGGAATTTCGTAAATTACTGTGTTTTTTAGAAAATTGATGTTAAATCATTTATTAAGGACTCTCCTTCTTCGAAATTTTTGATGTGATATCAATAATTTGGTCTTATAATATTAAGCTGAAGACAAAGGTAAAAGACAAGATAAGTTTATATAAGAATATTCTATTATATATAAATGTATAATGTAAATCACATGATTTTATTACTAAATGTTAAATGAAAATTAGAAAAAATGCTGAAACTTTAAGTAATATTTTAACAGTTTTACTTATTCATTAAGAACAAAAATAATTAAATAATTAAAACACATAAATAGTGTAAAATAAATTCTGAATTATTTATTAGTTAAAGTAATACATGTGAGTAAAATGTGCGTCAAATTTCTCAAAATATTACACAGAATATGCTTCTATATCATTGAATATAATCAGAAATATTATTTCATGTTATCTCATAATTATAGTTTTTAAAATCACTTTATATTTTATAATTCTAATTAAAAATTTTGCCATAGATTAGGTATTATTGTTAAATATAATCAGAAATGTAATGTGAGTTTGCTTACTATATTTACATTTTAATTCAGATTTTAAAGTGGCTATAAGTTGTGCTTTCTAATGAAGTGGAAAGAATGCAATTTATGATTTGATACATATTATGACTGCACTCTGCTTTTAGACTCGTGTATTCACTAAACTGTTTGTGAAAGCTATTATTTGTCTAGTTCATTATTTCATCGTAAATGTGGATGGTAATTTTTAAATATTTAATTTTGATTTCATCATAAGTACATTTATCCTTACGTGTAAGTGCAATGCCTAGTTGATATGTTGAATGTGAAATAGGGTTTCATATTTATATCTAAAGCTTTGCTAAATGTCACATGCATGAATAATGTGTAACTACGTATTTTTGCGGGGGAATATTTTTATGATAAAGCTCATTATTGTGTAAGAATTTAAAAAAAATTTTCGACATTTAAAATTTGATGGTGTTAAGTTGCTACTCACAAACTAAGGATAAATTTTATTTTATTATCTTTTATTACAATAAATTTTATCATTTGACAGCAAAATACATTTTTAACAGTTTAATGACAGATTTTATATAATATCTGTGAACTTTCAGTATAATTCAAATGATAAATTCAATTTTGTTTCATAATATACGAAGAAACAACTTTTAATGAAATATTGTTTTTAATATTTTGTGCTTATATATGTAGTGAATTAAATCTTAAATGAGCTTATTGTGTTATTTTGGTCTCCCAATGAAAATAAATTTTGCAAATTTAGAAAGCTTAGAAAATCAATCTGCATTATGTTCTGTGTAAAAACTTCTTTAAATTGTAAATTATGAATACACTTTTACAAAGAATTTTATGTTTTAGCTGTTTTAAAATACTTATTATATTTTCTACTGCTTATTTTTTTATAAATTAAAATTACATATATAATATCATACATTTTGTTTTTGTCTTAAATCTTAATTTATATCAATTGACGTTTTAAGAAAATATGTAACAATGCAATTTTCAAATAATACTTAAATTATTAATCATTTTTGTCTTTTTGATACAATGATCTTACATAGTTATAGTTTATAAATAAACATAATTTATACATTCACTAGCACTTGATAGTCTAAATGTTTTTAACGAATAGTATTCAATTCCTAATTTTTTCTAATTAGCTCGGTATCCTTTTAAACATCAATGTATTTCATAATTCCATTAAATTGTTATTATTAGTTAATAACTTGATGTGTTTATGCAAAACTAAGTATAATTTAATGGAAACGATGATATATATATATATATATATATATATATATATATATATAATTTTTATGTTTGTAGATTTTGTTAATTTGTGTTTCTTTTAAATGTAATGTAAGGAATTATGTGTAAAAGATTAATTATTTTTCATATTATTTTTGGCAACACATTTTCTTATGATTTTATTTTATTTTATTTGTTATATGAAATTCAAAAACATTCATTCTTTCATTATTAAAATAATGTTGTTCCAGTTCCATCATGTCTAATGTATTATCATTCAAACATAAATGTTACGAGGTTTTAATAAATGGTATGTATCTTAAATAGATTTGTTATATTCATTTACAGTCAAGATTTGGTTCTGAGTTAATTCTATCTTCAGTGTTGGAATACTTGTAAGTACGGACTGCTTTAATTTTAGAAACATCCACTTTTATTATGGGTTTTTATTTTTCATTGTAAAAATATGATTTTACCTTAGCAAATACATATTTACTAAGGCAGCACAAAACGTTACGATCTTAGAAGAATATATCAATATATTTAAGTATTTTGACCATTAAAAATAAATTAATGAAAGTATGTCATCATTACAATATATAGTATACTTTCTTGTAGATTTTCTGGGCGATGTAGATATTCAGTAAATAAATGTAATTTTCATGTATCATTATTTTTAAAGCCAGCCATTTTATCAATTATTCTTAAGACTAAGCAAGTTTAAAATTCATTTTAAAATTTAATTGTAAAATAAAATATTATGTAAATGTAAAAAAGGGATATAATAAACATTAAAATATTTCTAATAATTGGAACTGCTGTAAGACTAATATTTGAGAAAATTACGGCCTTATTTCTTAAAATATTTTAAGCTTCATGAAATTGGATAATATATTATCTATTTTAAAGAGAATAGAATTCATGTAAGTATTGATGGAAAATAATATAGAGCCTTAAAAGACTCCTTAAATGGTATGTCTATATTTTATAAACTGCTAAAAATTTTTTGCATTTTTAGAAGAAAATTAAATTTTAGTTATGTAAATTTTAAAAATTAATTTTGTAATTTCAGTTAAAATATTGCAAAAAGATTTCCTTGAACAATTTACAAGCAAGATTACTGTTATTTTGAAATTTGGAAACTTTAATAAAAATATTTCCATGGTCAATTTTTATAGTTAAAAATTTACATCAATGATCTTCACAATTCTGGAAATTTTTATACCCATAAATGTTATACTTCTTTGTTTCAATTATCTATTAGAATCTGTGAACTTAACAGTATTTACCAAAAATCTCTAAATTTACAAGTTATGTTTACTCATTTGCTTACTTATTAAAATTAATTTTATTATAGAGAAATAATGCTATTTTAATATTATACTATATCCTATACATCATTAAAATAAAATCTTATAAATATTGAAATTGGCTGTTCGAAAAATATGTTAAAGCATAAAAAATTGATATCATAGAAAAGTATGTCAGAGCATGATAAATTTTAAAATGCAATACGAGTGGCAAGATTCCTTTCATAAGTGAGCTTATAAATCATATCTTTTAATTTATATAATTTTCCTAATTTACAAAATTTTAACTTAACAAAACAATAGCAATTTCTAAAATATGTGTGTACAAGGAAGGGGAGTGAAAGTAAAATTTGAAAATAGGTTAGGAAGGGAATCAACTCAGCAAGGAATGTAAGGGATGAGTAGTAATATTTAAGGTAAAAATAGTATAGAAAGGTTGCTTTCATCAGGTAAGTGCTTTTTATATTCCTTTCTTTCAAATTATATTGAAACTTTGCATAAATTTTATTAGTAAAAACTACAAATAGGAGTTGGTAATTAATATTTACTGCAATATTTTTCCCCTCAAGTTTTAAAAATTAATTTAAAATATTTAGGGTTATAAAAATGAAATGAAAAAGCAATCAATTTCTATTGATTGAATTGTGATTCCGATAAACATCTGGTAATGAAATCCTTTACCAGATGTTTAATAAAATATTTCGTCAATCGATATTTTTAAGTTTTCTATGATATTCACTTCTCTTTGTTTCAAATAAAATGAATTGTTTAAAAATCAAAGCAAGTGCCAATTTTACAATTACCAAAATAAAATAAAATTAATCGGTAGTAGCTCAAACAAATTCATGATAAAGTGGTGCATACATTAAATCTTTTGACGTTAAACATGTTCACAATGCTGAATGTACAAAATATATTATATATTACAAAATATATTATGAATTATGTAGTTAATAGGAAAATTACATGCTCTTAAAAATAAAGATGAACACATTTTTTATAGTAAATTTTTTATCTTATCAGAAAATTTGTCATAAATTAAAAAAAAGGTATAAATTGAAATTCATAAACGTTACTGAGCATTAATGAATGTTTTAAGTGTTAATCATTTAATTATAATATTTACTCCAGCTTGTTTAAGTCTTGAAGTTGCCTTATCTATTAGATTAATACTAACCATATAATCATTTGAATGATGTCTGTTTAATTAATTGCACAATATTACATGTAAAAGACATTAAAAAGTAATTCTTTCATGAGAAATGTAGTTATTCAGTAAAACACTTTCGTAATCTTAGCAGAATTTTTCGATATCATTTAGTAAATTACCTAGTTAAATAAGCAAGCTTATAAGCTTCACATATCACATTCATTGCTACCAATATGCTTAATTTATATTATGTATCTAAAATATTTTACATCAAATGATATAAATTTGTGAAACAAATTTGAAACTAAAAGTTACCTTAATATATCAATAATTTATCTTATAATCTATTTAGTAAAATATATCTAAAATTTATTAATAATTAATGATTATTCATATCAAACGTTTAAATTCAGCTTAAGCTTCTTTGCAAAAACAGTAAAATTCATTTTTATCAATTTTTTTCATTTTTGAAATAATTTTCTAAATTAGTTGTCTTTTACTTCTTTCAAGGTATTTCAGTTTATGTGCCATTTCATTCTTTTAATATTTTGCATAGAATGTAAGCCGTTTTTTTTCTCCTAGTATTTATTTCTTTACTGTGAAGTTACAGTTGCTTACATTTTAAGAATTCCGTACTAAATTGTTAAAAAGAAACCTAATTGTATTTATAAAGAAAAAAATTATGTGTTACATTATAATCAGAAATATAAAAGTAAACAATTTTGCAAATAGTAAGATTTATTTCAAATTCTAATTGAAACATAAATTCTGTTCATAACTTTGTAGTTCACAGTTTATATTTGAGCTTTTCATTTTGAAGAAAATTTTTCAAAAGTACAACATTGTTTTACTCGTATATATTACTACTTGATGGAATTAAAATGCTGTATTTAATATTACAACTCAAACTTTAAAATTACATAATCCATTATTTTTAAGGCTCTTTCTTAGTTTAAGAAAAAAAAAAAACTAATCTTCAATTAATATTGAAGATTAGTTTTTTCTTAAGCTATGATATTCTCAATAGAATTTTTTGCAATTTATGCAACAAAAATTATTTTAATTTTATTTTACGTTCATTGTATGTAATACATAATTTTAGTAATATGATTATATATTACGAAAGATATTAATAGCCATACCATAAATCTCTGGCTTAATTTCAATGAAAAAAATTGTGTAACATTGTATGCAAATGTTTTAAAAATACATATAAATGTAAATTGCATTGCTTCCAAATATATTTCTTTTCACAAAAACAACAAAACTAAACTCAATTCTAATTTTGAGTAAAAGGTTGAATAAGTTTTATCAGCTTATATTGATACAGATTAATGCTACGAAACGCGTATGCCATAAAATTTTGTGTGAGGAGTGTAGTTAAAGAAAATATTACTTTATGTAAAGTAGTGTAGGAACAAAAGCAGACTAAAGAGGCTCAATATATACTACAATGTATAACATACTTTATGACTGAATAAATTTTCATTTCTTAAAATAAACTAATTTTTTTCAAATTGTTATGCATCAATATGTTAAACAATCATACAATTTTAACAATTAGAATTGAACATAAATTAAGTCTACATTTTTACTATTTTATATTCATTAATATAGACCTCTGTAAGTAGTTCATTATCAAATAACTTTTTTATCTTCCCCTGAAGTAACTCACCTTAAAATATTGAAAATAGTTTAAGAATTTCTCGCGTTAAAATTTGCTGCAATTAAATTAACAACTGCTAAATGTTTTTTCTCACAAAGAAGAAAACATTAATTATTTTTTCTTTAGTAAAAGAAAAAATCAGATTTCACTAATATTTATAATAAAATTTGTATTCCTGTATATCTATTAATGACATATTTCTATTCATACTGACACTATGATCTTTTACAGAAGAGAAGAAAATAATTGCCTATTGCAAATCATAATTTGCTGTTTTAGACACGCTTATTCTACTAACAAAATAAGACTTAGAATTTTTCATTGCTCAAAGGAGGATCCTTGAGCAATGAATTATTTAATCAATTTTTAGTATTTTTTGTGTGCTTTTAAATTTTTTCACATCATGAGTTTACGAAAGATAAACTATATTTTTGACAAAATTCAGAAACCCTACATTAGAGCTTGTGGACATAAAATGTAGTTCTAGATGCAAAAAAAAAAAAAAAAACGCTGTTGCGACTTTTCTAATGTGAGATTTATTATTATGAATATTAAAATAAAGGGATTTACAGTGAACATGAGTTGCAGTAGATTTTACTTACCTGTTCAAACATTTTTTTATTCCATGATAGAGTCATTCGAAGCAACATTCAAAATTACATAGAAATTTAATAATTTTGTAAAAAAAATTTTTTTGCGAAAAACATGAAGACTAAAATTCAAAAATCGCGATGCATGCATCAATTTTTAAATTTTTCTTGAAAAAACGTATTTACGATTGAGATTTTAATTTTCAGTTTTATATTTTTTAAGAAATTAAGCCCCTGTTTCAGGGGTGAAAAGAATATTTTTATTTATATTCATGTGTCTTTCAAGAGATAGTTTGAGAACTTGAAAAGAATAAAAGTAGATTATTAACTGTTTAAATTGTAATCTGAAGAACTTTAAGCTTTAATTTAAATTTTATGAATGTGAAGACAAATTTTTTTTCGTGTTCATTTTGAGTGACTTGTCTTGATAGGTAAAAAAGAATACTTTAAGCAGGTAAATTGAATCTTAGAAAAAAGATGCAGTCATTGTGTAAAAGCAGATGTTAAACATCTTATAGTAGGCTGTCATACATAAAGTTTACAATAAAGAGGACATAGAATAAACTTTTCTAGAAGAATCAATCATATTAAGGAATCCTGGTCATTCCTAGACCAATTCGTAATCAAAAACTTCACTCTTAAATTTTTGTGCACCATGAAACCAGGTAGTAACTAATAAGTATCCATGCGTCCTATCAGCACAAATTTTTGAGTGTATAAAGAATTAAGTTCTCTTGTAAGAAACAGTATTTTATAATATATGATTCTAATAATATCAAAATAAATCAATCTTAAAGTTAAATCATTAAATATACTCTTAAAATGAACAATTTTAACAATAAATTTTACCAAAAATATTTGTATGAATGGGATAATTTTAAATCATATATTAACTGTGCTTTATTTCTAATTTTATATCTACGTAATCTAAAAACATCTAAAGGCATAGAAAATAAATTCAAAATTGAATTGAAATTCTGCAAATTTCCTATTAAAACATTGAAAAAATATATTAAAGATGAAGACCAGAATGATATATTCAATCTTATTATCAGCTCCACAATTTTACATTCGCTTGCTTGTTAAAAAGGAATAATATCGTGACATGCAGCATATTGCACAATTAAATCTAAATATTTACAATCACAAGAATTTTAGATCATAAAAATATGTATTAAATTAAAATATGATTTGAACCACAGAATACACCACTCTTTGTTTGCAGCCTTCTCTTCAAATTTACAATGCTGTGTTGCTTATTACTCAATGATTTGTATAAAAATAATAATCGATCCTTGATGGTAAATACCTAGCAATTTTTTTAAGAACACTATAATATAATGTGCTTTGCCAGCGTCTTAGATTTCAAAGTAATGTAAATTTATTAGTGCTATAATTTTTTCTTATAATAATTTTTTGATAGTAAAAAAAATTTCCTTATGTGTGAGAGTAAACACACATAAATTGAATTAATTACTTGCACATTAGTATTGGGTTAAAATTAATATCATAACATTTTTATAAAAGCAAGAAGCATTTTAGCATACCTAAGTTATAATATTAACGCAAGCAATATTTTGTGCAACGCAATGAAAGTAATACGGAAGTCGAGAATTAAGTTAACAATCAAATTGTAGCTGAATTAAATATTAATTATGAGACATCATCAAATTTAGATTATCTGTAAATAAAACATGTCTTGTTGAATAAATTGTCAATCTATGATAAAATATTATGTCAAAAATGTTTATCAGATATTTGTTTTAATTTATATAAAGTATTTGTGAAAGAGAAAGAAGATAAGTTCTTACATTTCATTGGAGAATTGATTAATGTAATTAAAATATAATATTTCAATAAACACAAATTTATAAAAATGGATCTTTTGTAAATTAATTTTGTTGACGCGCAATGGTATTTGTTTGCTAAAATAAAGAGAGTTTGTTTATTATTTTAAATTAAAACTTTTTAAATAATTAAATCCTGTCTGTCAATTTATTATAGCTTTCAAATAAGGAGTTTAACCAAGTAAAAAGAACATTATTATACGAGTATAATAAATTGACACACACACACACACGCACACACACACACACACACATATATATATATATATATATATATATATATATATATATATATATATATAACTTTTATTCATTGGCTGTTATTTGACATGCATACTTCAGTTTGCTCAAAGATTGTTTTGCTCATCATATTGAATAATCATAATAAATTTTTTTAATATTCATAATTCTCAGTATTTTGGAACAATTAAAATAAGCTCTCATAGAAATGAAAAATATTTTTGAAATAAAAAAGTAAAAAATAAAAAGAATGATATTCATGTGCTATATTATTTCATATTCAGTTTAAATAACCATCTCATAATTTTTAATCCCCGTCAAGTAACAAGATCTATACCTGACTTAGCATCCTTTTTATTACTATATTCTATGTCAGTGTACAAGAGGGAGAAGCATTGTACCTACTTTTATTTTTAATTTGCCTCGAATTACTCAGAATACTAGATTTTGAAAAGCGTGGTATCGGAAATATTTTTCAGCCACGTAAGGGACTAATTTTTTTAGAAATTTTTTAACGCATTTAGAAATTTTTTAACGCATTAATATTTTATCATTTTTCATGGAATAATTTAAAAAGTCTTTTAGATTTCGTAATTAAAGTTTTAAGGAATTTCTGGATAAAATGCATTCAAATATTTGGTAGTTCTATTAACGAAGATGCCGGTTTTTCCTATCAGAAGGCAGTGGATTTGATTCTAACTAAATGAATGATATATTTTGTATATATAGATAAATATATTTAGCTCATAAGAGAAATACATTTCTATTACTGCAGTGTTAAAGTTGAAGTAAATTGTATTGACTAAAGTATCACTTGTTCGTGAATAAAAATTTATTGGCATTGTCTTCTGATTCCTTGCATCCTTCATTAAGTGATTTGCAATGAAATTTTGCGTAATTCCTAGACGATCCAAATAGTTTGTCACCTCATGAAAAATTGTTCCCTCATGGAAATGAGTAAAATCAGTTGATAACAGTGAAAAAACAAAAAAACCAACATTGCAAAATAATTTTTGTGTTTTTCTATTTATAATTTTCTTATGTTAAAGATTTTTCGATTCAATTCCCTTCTCGAAAATGTTATTACGGTTTTTATAGTTGAAAATTTATTTCAAACTTAATTAGGCTTATTTTCATCTAAGCAGTAATACAAAGTAATTGGTTGAATTCATAGAAAAATACAACCTGGTAAAACGTTTTATTTACACCAACTAAATTAAGGATTTTTATTTCTTTACGTAACTTTACAATGAAACGGTATAAAATTAAATTGTGATATCATTGTAGGACCATATGTTTTATTTGGTTTTATATTAAAATAATATGTAAGTTTGAGAGATATGCATCTCTTGCTGTACAGCATATTTAAATGTTATAAAAATTATTCATTTTATACAATATAAATATTTGTTACTAAAATCATTTGATTTTAAAATTCTGAAATACTTATCTTACATATATATCGCTTGCAACTTCATTCAGTACTTAATCCTTCTATCTTTAGAAAAGCTTTTTCTATACTTAGCATATAAGTTCTTAGAAAGATAACTGAAATCTGTAGACAAACTAAAGCAAGGTATATTATGCTAAATAGACTTTTTTCATTTGATATGATATGAATTTCGTTAGTACTTTGAAGATTAGGAATAACATTTTAAGATTTTCTTAACTCGTACATTTTTAATATTTTGGAATTTGAATACGGTGTTTTTTTCCTAAAATAACTGCAAAGATGAAAGATTTTACACCTATCCTCTTATTATACCTTAATTCTATTGTTCTGAAAAGCTTCTATTTCCTGTAAAATGTTTAAATTAGAAGATCAATTTTGTATTAAATAGCATGCATTAACAAGTGGGGTGTGTTGTCATCAAATCATTATTGTTAGGATTTTATCACATGTAATTTAAATTTAATGTAACTTTTAAGTAACATTATTACTCTGATTAAATATGAAATTTTGTATTTTACTAACTAAATAGGTAGTTAAATCTTTTCCTCCTTTTAGAATTTGTATTTTAACTTTTTTACAAGCTTTAGCTTACATTATTTAAGTTAATGTAATTTTCAATATCCACGAAATACGAATTCAATATCCACGAAATAAGCATTCTAAAGACTTTGAATGCCGAATTTTTTATTAATTATAATTAATTCTGATTTCAGTTGTTTTGGTGAGTTGTATTTTAACTTATATTTATTGCACTTGGTTGGCACTGTGAATACATGATCTAAACATATAGAAGATGTACATATACTTATTCATGTAGTTGTTGTTAAATAAAGACGATTCGGAGTTATGCTAATATTAAAAGTCAATAATTCTGATATCCATCATGACATGTATTGAAACATTATTTTTCAAAAATAATAAATTCAACATTTAGAGGACAATAAGCAGCACACTAACAACATGAAAATTTGAAAGAAAATAAGGATTCAAACTCGTCATAAGTAAACAATGAAAGCAAAGTATTTGTATTTTCCATCGTTAATTAAATAATTTCAGCATCGCTCAATGAGTTTAAAGAATATCCTAGCTATTTTCATTAACATTTAACTCAAAAATAGTTACATTTACTTACACGAATTCATTTGGCATTCACCTTTTCTACTTTTCCACCATTTGATTGTTAAGTTGCCCTTTCAAATTGAAGTAAACATTTGTTATCTGTTGCTTATTTTGAAAACCATTTCAACCATGAAAATGCAGTGATACTTACTAAAGTCTTCATATGCTCGCCTGAACAGCCACGTGTCAATCTTGCGGGTAAACATCACATTACAGTAAAAATGTTATAAGATAACAAATAATTTCTATTAAAGCTGAATTCTTACAAGAATTAATCATTTTCCAATCTTCAATAAATAGTTTAGTAAAAGAAAGGTGATCTTGCGATTCGCTCACAGAACTATTTAACTTAATTGTTTTTTGTCTTAAATACTGCTGATATATTTATGTTTCATAGTAAACCATATTTGAATGAAATATAAGTGGAATGCCCTAAATATGTATATTTTTGAAGAATAAAATTAAATAAGTTTTAATTATGTAAATGTGCAAGCGTACATCTACATAAGTTAAAATATATAAATGTTTATTGCATGGAAATTTACAAATTTTATAATGAGTCATTGGTTTATCAATTTAAAAATTATTTTTGGGTTTTAATCTTTTAATATAACTTTTAAAATAAAGTATTATAACGAAATAAAATGTATTTAATTATTTTTGGTAATGAGGAACTGTTTTTTGTTTTCGATTGAACTATTTTTTTCAGATTTTTTCTTACTGGAAGCAAAAATTAAATTTGGCAGTATATTTTATTAGTTTCACTTTTTTCCTTGTGTGTCAATCTTGCAGTTTTCAATCTTAAAAACATTGCATGCACTTATAAGCATTTAGTTCCTAAAAACTATTTAATATGTAACATTCACATTCATTAAAAAGTATTTAAGAGTTAAAGAATAGTTTAAAAACTAAAACAAGTCTAAATTAAGGAATAGTGTAAATCTAGATAACCCAAACATGAGGTTTTTTCTTAATTTAAAAATAAAAAATATAATTGAAGTTTTTTTAAATGTTCACTTATTTCATTAATTAAAATTTTATGCTGTAGTATTTAATCCTCCTAAATTTTACGTTGCTTATTAAGCAACTATTTTTATTCAATTAAAAAACAAATCTCTTAGAAAAGAATATTTGAAAGACTAATTAAAGGTGTTTACTGCTTCTATAACATATTATTTTAAAGAAATACTCTGAAAGTTTCATAAAAAAAGATTATATTGATCTGTCAATCTGTTGAAAAAGTTCAAATTTAGGATAAATTCTTACTGTGATAGTCAATAATTAATACTATAAATTCAGTAATTTCTTAATTAGCAAATTACTAAGGAATTAATATGTATTAATAAAAATGTATATATTCCATAGTAATTTACTGCATACAGTAGTATATACATTTAATAATGTATATACATAACATAAAATACTTATATAATACACTTTTTATGAGTTCTTTTTAAGATTTATGAGTATCATTTCTCTCTCTCTCTCTCACTGAATGTTTTTAATTACGTATTAATAATTCATGTGAAGTATTTGATTTTGTAACAGTTGTATAATTCAAAATTAGGAACTAATTATTAATTCAGGAAAATAAACTGATAATTTTAATAAAAAAATTCATGTAATGAATTTTTATATTAATTCTCCAACAGTAATGTGAGAGTACTTACAAGGACATATATTGATTTACTTTTAATAATTGTCACAGTTAAAAATTATAAGCTTAAGAACAATGCGTGTAGTTATTAAAAATTCAATTGCTTAAAATATACTTTTCAATGAAAGAAAAAAATTAAATTGAAAACAATATTGTTTAAAGAAATATACTTACTCATAGATTACTTTGATTTAAAACATGTAGTTAAATGTTTTAGTTAGTTAATTAAGAAATTTTGAAATAAAAAATGATATAATTTTCTGATAAACACAGACAGTTTATCAAAGCAATAATATTAATTTAAGAAATTTCATTGGTTTAAATGCAAAATACTCCCAAAAAGATTGTTTCCGTGTGACATTCATTTGTGATACATAATAGATATTTGAAAATGTTTCAAGAAAAAACATTCTAATCATCTCCATTTTTAGGGATTGAAAAGCATAAGCAAAAATATATAAAGTGTAAGTTAATAATACATCAGTAAATAATTTCTCATTATAAAAGTTTCTTATTTTTAATGGTTTTATTACTTAATTAGTAGTACAAAAAATATTGTCACATTTACTGAATTTTTATGTTTGGAAAATTATTTATATCAACGACACACATGTCCTGTTAATACTTGTATATTTAATGGAAATATGCTAATTTTCTTCCTTAAATCTGGATCTTGGCCCATATTTGTGTGGCATTTCGTGATGAATTTTATCTGCATTCATAATTCACACGCAAGCAAATTATTATTTTCTATAAGAATGAAAAATAAGCTCTCATACATATTCTAAATTTCTGAGAAGAAACACAAATCAAAATCGTGTAGAACAAGCTATTTTAAAAATAATTGAAGAATTTGAGACATCTTTAGTCACACACACACAAAATAAGAAATAGGATAAAAAATATTACATCTATTATATCATTACTAAATCTAGTTTAAAGATATGTATAGAACATCTAAATACAAATAAATTATTAAGCAGCTATAATATTTAAATTGAAGTATAATAATAATATATCTCACTTTGGGTCTTATTATTCAAATTTTAAGGAAGTCTCATAAAGCTTCAAATGGATGAAAACTTTGCATTTTTAAACAATAACCTCAAAATTTAAAAATTTTATTCATATTTTCAACGTTTATAAAATCTCGACCAATATATTTATATATATATATATATAATATATATATATATATATTCAAGAATGTATGTATGTATACTCAACACAAATATGAGAAAAAATATTGTAATGTAACAAGCCAGTGAATTTGAAACACTCGGATGAATTATGATGTGTTAAAAAAAGAAAGATATTTATAAAAACTTTTTGTTAAATGAGTTATGTATAGGTTTTATGAAATCTATTAATGAATTGAAAATTAAAATGATCTTGTAAAATAAACTGAAATTATTATTAATAGTGTACATACTCCAGCCGAGCATTTGGCGATATTTATGCGAATACTTGTTAATAAACCTGTTTTAAAATAGCCCTAATTGTAGTTTGTTTATAATTCAAGAAGAAAGTATAGTAGTATTTTAAAGTAAATCAAAACTCGAATAAATAACCATGTAACTTATAATTATTTTGCGCTTTTTTATTTATTTTGATACTGAAACTTTAAACTCTAAATTAAAATGTACAAAATCAGTTAGAAATCTGCATATATGTGATTTAAGAAAAAAAAAGACGTGAAAGTCCTCATTTCTCTTCAGAGTTTGTAAGTTTTGTTACATTTTTTTATATTTATAAGAACAGACACACATTTAAGAAAAATATAAACAAATCTCTAGAAAATTTAAGGGACAAATATATTCCTGCTGACAAGGCAAATTGATAAATTATATTTAGAATTCCTAACTTTTACAATTTACAACTTAGCAAATAATTCATGGCTTTAACTTACAGACTGAATATTTGAAAGTTTTAGAAAAAGAAATAATATGTCATTTAAAAAAATTAAATGTATTTTCAAATCTTTTACAACGGAACTAATATTGATGACGATAATTAAGTGTAAATGAAAACAAAAAATCATCACATTCTTCTTTATTTATATATATATATATATATATATATATATATATATATATATATATATATATATATATATATATATATATATATATATATATATATATATATATATATATATATATATATATATATATATATATATATATATATATATATATATATATATATATATATATATATATATATATATATATATATATATATATATATATATATATATATATATATATATATATATATATATATATATATATATATATATATATATATATATATAAGTTTATAAATTGTACATTGTGATAAGCGTCTATGTTTCTTGCTTTTTTATATATTCATATATTTTGTAGAATTTTCTTATTTTTCTAAGAAAAATTTATTTGTAACAAAATACATTGATTCAGGTTTGCTGAAGTTATACTTAAAAAATGTTTTATTAACACATATTGATCATTTTTTATACACAATGGCTAATTAAATCACTACCTACTAGTTAAACTGTTTTTAAAATCACTTCCTTTTGCATCTGAAAGGTAGGCGATTATATACACATTGGAGTTGAATGCCAGAGTGCATTCAGTTTCAACCTCTGTTTCATGTGTATAAATGTCAGTTAGCGAAAATGATTATGCAATTTTATTATTTTTAAATTTTAGTATTGACATGATTTCAGTTTTAAAATTTTAAACTCTGTTTTTTTCTAAACATGTATCCATTGATAAAGCAATATTGAAAAAGTGCATCATTATCTTTCTTTTAAAGTTATTTAATAAATAATTATATTCATTATCTTGAAGTATTATGAACAAAGACGTAATGTTCTATTTGTCATAACTCTATTTTTTGTTGAGTATTGAAATTATGATTAACATAGAATACAGCAAAATCATTCACATGCCTTTGAAGATTTTAAGATATATTATGTATAAAAGAAATGCTCTTAAATTGTGGTTTTGTAGTTCACGCATAGTAAATGTTTTATGAGGTCAGAGTTACATTTTTAAATTTGTATTTCATACATCATTAAAGAGAATATTTTTCAAAATATTTCCAAATGTGACTTTAATTGTGTAATACAGTTTCAAATTGTATAACTGCCAATTTATTAAAAGCAATATACAACAAAATTTTGAAGTTTATTAATTATTGTGATTTTATTTAATACTACATTTAACATTGTAATTTAAATCAAATAAACCTTTTTTTAAAAAAACGCTATATCATAATATTGAAATTTAAGTTTATTTTTATAAGTAATTGAAAAATGTAATTTCAATTACAACTTATTACTATCATTATTATTGTTAGATTATACATAAAATTTTATATTAAGTTTTCAATCTTATTTAGCTTTAATGACATAACTAGTAATGTCTAATTGAAATTTTAGTATGTGCGGAAAATCAAAGGTATGAAAATAGTGTATAAAAGAAAAAGTATATTTATTAAACAATATCGCTCATTATTATTAATATTAAGAAATTGTAAGTAAGTGAATGAGAAAAATATACCGTTATTTTTTATTAATTACTTTTATAAATAAATATTATTTCTAACTATAAAGGGCTGTATTATATTGAAATGTCTCATCAGAATCATTAAGAATATTATAGTACCTTTACGCGATAAAGTAAACAAGTACATTAGAAGTTAATTTACAAAGACACTTCATAATTATTGTAAATGATACATGCTCATACATTTAAGGAATAGTGAGAATTACATGCTATGAATAATACATAATGTGTGATAAAATATCTAATAAGCTTTCACTTCCAGTATTGGGTAAAACTGCTAATACTGTCTGCATAAGTAGATACAATAACATAGGCATGATTTTATTTTCACTTAACTTTGAGGCATTTTATTATAGCCAGTTACAATACTCCAATTAAATTATGAGAATATATATTTTTATTGCTCTATAAATAGAGCTCATCATAATATTACAATACATACTGGAGGCACACACTGCATCCGAAGACTATCACTGGTAAACCAAGTATATCTTGCATGTGCCATATTTTAATATATATAACCAGTAAGAAAACGTATAACCCATAATGATCAGGATATATTACCAATATGAAAAACTTATTCAATAAAAATTTTTTAAATGAACTCTTAACTTTACATTACAATATTAATATGATATATTAATATTGTAATGTATTAGGAAAGTATTTTAGAAAATCAATTTATTCCATTCATTATTGATCTCGATTATTTTCTCTAAAAAAGGCAGTATGTATATATATATATGTATACATAGATATATATATATATATATATATATATATATATATATATATATATATATATATATATATATATATATATATATATGTATACATAGATATATTATGCCAATATTAAACTTCTTAAAGATTTAAAGATTAGTAATATGCAATTTGTATCTTTTCAGAATAAAATACTTGCGTTTTGACCATAAATTAATATCTAAATTTAATATGAACATAATTCTACATGATATAAAAAAACTAAATTCAATGATATTATGAAATAAATCTAAATCTATATAAATAGAAAGTATAAAATAAAATAAATTTATGTTTGCTTCATATTGTCCTGTTTGATAAGATCCTTCGTTTTCAAGCCTAGGTATATGTCATATAAAATTGAAGGGTACAAACTGATAAGTGTAAATCCAAAATAGGAATAAGTGAGAAATCACTGAAATTTATACAGTCGCACATACTGATATTTCCAAGTTCCATACCTTTAACAGATTTCAATGCTTTTTCCAATGATGTGCAACAATAATTTCATTATTGGGAAACAGGCAGATTGAACTGAACAGAATACCACTTGAAAGCAGTAGCACCAGCAAGTGAGCTTACTCAAAAATCAGGTGCTGTCACTACTGTAATATCAGGAAAATTAGGAATGTTTTACCAAAAAGCTTTTAACCAGCGCCATATAGAATTTTTAGATACAGAATTCTGTTGACATTTAATGACTAAAGTATGTTTAATAGTGAATTTAGCAGTAAAAAGGAAACAATAGATTTTCATTGACTGATAGGAATATTAGAAAAAATTAGCTAAAAGCTGTGATTATCATCATTGTGTGGAGTGAAAGGTAATATTTGCTTATTATTGTCATTTCTATTGTTGTTTAGGATCCAGTTGAGGATAAAATGAATTTCTTACCATTTCAGTTGTTTTAAGTAAATTCGACATTGTGTAATACGTTTAAACATATATAAAACATAAGGAAAAGACTTTTGTTACTGCCCTCGATAGCTGACTTCGGATCAAGCAATATCACAACTTTAACATACTTTTCTAATAAATAGTTGTTAAAGAACTACTTAATAATATCTATCTCACAATAAAAAGTGAATCTAAAATATGCATTAGTAGTGTAAAATGTTTCAATGTGTAAAGACAACGCGTCAATTTTCTACCATTAATATTTTATGGAGACTAATTACAAGAACTGTTTGGAAGTAATATTTACAATGACTTCCGCTGGTGGCTATACCTCTACGGCGTAGCCGGACTCCTAATCACCACGTTTTCCGAATACTGGTACTATGCATTTAGCCCAGAGAGGGAAGACTTCGCTGCGCTCCTTGAAATTTGCATTCATTTGCATATGGGAAACCATGGTGGATGTACAACTGTCTTGGTCGTAGAATGACACCTGGCTATAAATACTTACTTGCTATCATTTGGTGATAGAGCACAACTCAGGGATAGGTACAGGGAAGCATGCTGGGGCAACAAAAACATTTGGTGACTACAATAAGTAAATTTTAGTCCACTTTGCCATCAGAGAAGTTCCTCAAGATTCTTCACTTGGAGGTAGGTCCAGGCCCCGTGATTATGTATACTTTTTAATTTTCACTTTGTAAAGCTATTTTGGTACAAAATAAGACATTGATAGTAAATTTGAGACTTTAGTTGATCAAATTATTTTTTTTTCTAATGTCCGGCTGCGCTTAGGATATTCCTATTCAGCGCTATACACGCAATCACACAGAAATCACCTCTGTCATATGAGTTCTCAGATATCTGTTAAGCCATAAAAGGAAAAGCATTTAATATATATATTAAGTATATGATAGATTAAAAACAGTGGCATATTTGAAGTTAGTTTCGAATAAAACAGTTCATAAACACTCAAAAGAAATAATAATGTTTACAATTTGGAATTTATAATTAGGAAGCTTTTGATCAATTTCATTGCTTATTTTCATTTCTTTTAAAGCTTTTAAAAATATTTTAAGTAATATATATACATTATTCAAAAAATTTGATTCAATATACATAAAATTTGACAATATTTAATAATACAAAATAACTAAATATTTTTGTATTTTAAATTAAAAACATATTTGAATTTATTACTTTAAATATAAAACAGTAATAAAAATTTAAGTTAATGTATGCACTGCATTATATTAAGAAAGAAAAGTATATGCTTAGTTATGAAGTAAATTTCACGAAATAGAGAATGAGCCATTAAAATAAATGACAATAAATTTGTAATATTAATATTCTCCATCATCATACATATGCAGTTATTTTAGAATGTTAGGTAGGATATTTTTAAAAGGAAAATTAAGGAAACATAATATGTAGATATAAGCAATTTTACATTTTTATTGGAAAATCAATTTATTTTTTATACTTTTTCAAGTATTCACTTATAACTATCATTCTAATTTATTTTAATATACATTGAAAAAGATCCAACTCATTAATCCAAAGACATTGCTTCCAACCACATTCACACTGTACGTCATGTTTATTTAGAAGCAAACAGGGATTAATCTTCCTAAACGCTAAATAAAACCAGGACTACATACTAGATGGTAACTTGTTTTTAAGGCTAGTGAAAATTTCAGGAAACTAGATGCATGTTATTAACTCGGGAAATATACTTCTGAACTGAGAGAGAGAATTTTCAAACATATTTATAAATTCCATTTTGTAATGTAAAATCTTTTGATTTAAAAATGCATGTACTTTTGTTATATTTAATAAATAGATTTTTAGGTATTGATAGAATTTAAGTTAATACCTCAAAAGTTGAAAATTAAAGTTAATTTTTTAAAATTAGTCTTAAATTTTCTGAAAATATTTATTTTAAAGCTCACTAAGAGATTATGATGTATATATATGTAAATGAATTAAGGATAATTGAGAAGAACATGAAAATCGAATGCAAAGGGAAAAATGTCACCTGTAGAAATACCATACACTTAGCTAATCATTATATGCAAATTACAGGGAGGCAACAAATGACGTCGAGTGTAGGTCACAATCATCAGAGCGTAAGAGAGATGTATATAAGGACATATGTCAAAGAAAAAAAACTTTTTTACAACCGGTTCGTATTGTTCTCGGTGCTACGATCACATAGATATGACACAGAGGAAGCACATGTATGAGGTTTTATGTGATAGAATTATCGGCAGCCTAGAATATGGGTGTACTCAGATGGCAGTAGATGAGGAGCTTTGAATCCACCAAAGCACCATTTCTTGGCCGTGGCAACGATTTTGAGATGATGGAAATGTCAGTAGACGTTATAGTACAAGTCGCTTCTGAGTGACAACGGTGAATGATAATCGGTATTTGACAGTGCCAATAGAAACTGCGGGAGCTCAGCAACTTACCTGTTGCGTCATCCATCGTGAGCCACGAGTACGATTGTTTCTAGGCAAACCGTGTAGAGATGTTTGGGACAGTAGGATTTATATACACACAGGCCTGTCAGATGTGCTCCACTGATGGCAGTTTACTGACATCAGTCGTTAGCCTGAGGAACATGGAATGTGGATACCACATTACATGTCCTCCAGGCTAAGCAGGCACATTGCATGTCCACATGGTGAACTTCTGTTATGTTTTTCGACGAGTCAAAATTCATGTCGGACATTCATGTAGAGAACGAAAGGTATACAATACTGACAAGAGACCATCAGTGAATGCCAAAATTACGTGGTGTAGGAGTTCTTGTTTAGGTAGGCATTATATTGAGCTCCAGAACAAAATTACGTGTTCAAATCACAACCATGACAGACCAAATTCATCATTAAATCATCCTAGAACAGCATGTCTGTTTATTTGGGGGTGTGGTGGGCACTGAATTTAGGTTTATGGATGACAACGCCCGTTGCTTACTGCTTAGTGTTCTCTATCCCAAGTGCAGCTCAATAATGCCCTCCTCAAATTGTCTCGGAATTGTACGGACTGTATTTCCTTGTATGGGAGATATACGATGTATTAACTATCATGCCAACAACGTATTATTTAGTTATAGGACGGATTATATGGGATATAAGTGCTCTGAGGAGCTATAAAAACATCTTCTTCTTCTTCATTCTTATCCTCTAGTCTGAATCAGATCAGGTCCATGATATCTTTAGCTATAAAAACGTTTTATGTATGATGATATCAAACATGCACCATCTTTCTTCATACATGCATCTTACATGGTCTTAATGAATAAATTACGATTGTTTTCTTTTTTGCAACTTTAGTTGCCGGTTCTAACAATATCCTCAATTTACGAACATGTGTGTTAAATAATAATTTACATTGAATATAACTAAGAAATACGTATTTCATCATTTAAATTATATTAAAACACTTTATTTTTAACTGAAGTACAAATAAAGAATACTTTTTCACACGAAGTAGTTCTTGAAGTATTAAGCTAAAATTTCCATTTGTTGTTATTTTTGTCAAATTTCTGGGGTAAAAACGATGATTCTTTTTCTATAACATGTTTTAAGTATTTTATTTTGGCAGTATTTCTAATAAATTATGTGCTTAATTATGTCTAAGTAAAAGGATTGTTACTTTTAGGTAAGTAAACAAGATTAAAAAGTGCTCATTCTGTAGGAAACTAAATTAACTTTTTTTACTAGTAAAAATTAGATACGTTACTGTTAAGGAAAATCAAATTATCTTCTTGCTTAAAAGTGGGTGTAAGTCAATTTTTGCTTCTGTACTTTCTCTGAGAGCTTTTAAGGTGAGTGGGATGTATTCCTCTTTCGGGAAAGGGAAAGCCCGGTAAAGTATTAAGTATCAAATCTGAGAAATATGCTAAGGAATGGAGTATGTATTAAACCGTCTCTTCATTTTAAAATTTATTTCAAGACTTGTAGTTTATGAATTGTCACCAGAAATGAATTTTGTCCTATTATTTAATCATTGAATATTAAAGTTAAAGTTTTTACAACATACCTAACTTATCATATGGTTCTCATATGTAATTACTATATACAGTATTACTGTATATTTAATCTACCAAAATAACATATATTTAGCGTTAAATAAGGGTTTTCTTTTGTAAATTTTGGAAATAATATAAAAATAAAATAATAATTATATTATCAAAAATATTATTTATATATTTTGTACACATTAATTTCATTAAATTGTATTTATTAGTGGGAAATATATATATATATATATATTGTAGTACTGATTATACTTAAAATTATGTCTCAAAAAATTGGAAATTACTTATTTTCAAACGTTGTATATGATAAGGCGGATATTTTTGTCAAAACTTTTGAAGATTGGAATGAACATGTTTTACATGAAAAGAAGATTAAATAATAACATCAGATGCACACATTCCTAACTCACTAGTTAAATTCTTCAATATTATAAGTTTAATATACTTCAACAAAGTATGGAGAAAATTTTTATACGAGATTAAACTACATTTTATATATTCTAAGCAATATATGTTAAGTGAGTAATTTTTTTAAGATTTAAAATTTTTTTAAATCAAAAGTATACTCAAAATATTTTTCTATTTTAGTGCATATTCTACGCGAAAACTTAAAACTGAATTATCAATTTATACTTTGACTTTTGGAATTCAATTTCTTCACCAAAAAAGAGCTTATAAATTAATGAAAAAACATGAAAAGTTCTATAAGCATATTTGAAAAGTATAAATTAATTAGAGTATGTTTTTCATGAAAATTCATGTATTTCTATCAAGCCTTCTATTATTTGACACATGATACATTTTAATGAAACTTTAATGAAACATTGTTGTTAACTTGAAACAATTTATACTTTTGATTTAGTTTTTTATTTTCATAAATTACTTTTCACATATATGAAATAAATTCACCAATCAATGTCGAGCAAATTACTCAGATCTCATCGCCTAAGACAAAACTGAACGCAAGATCTGTTAAATTAAAATCAGAACATGAAAATATAGCTAATCAACAATGAAAAGTTCTCTTGGAAGAAAAAAGGGTTTGGTTTCTATAAGTCCTTATATAAACCACTATGTATAATCAAACTGCCATTCAATTCCCCCTCGATCTTTAATCTCGACGCATTTTTCAGTCCCATCTAATATAAAATACAATAATTTCAAGATGCATGTTCTTAATTTTTTGCGATTATTTTATTTAAGTAAGCTTTAAATTAAAGTTTTTTTTCAGTCTCTTATATTTACCTTTTGTTTATTATTTATTCAATTAGTTAATCGCACAGGAAAAATGTAATATCTAAAGTTATTACATCAAAATTTTTCTAATATCCAGCAGATAAATTTTTATAAGGTAATTTATATTAGACACAAATAGGTTATATATTTGTTTCTAGACACATATCGGTTACAGATTTGAATTCGTACAAGGCCTTTTAATTCTGTGAAGTATGTAGTCATTTACTTATAATTGTTCAGAATTGAAAATAAATATAAGTTGCAGACGCTTGTTTCTAGACAACAATAATCCTAAAATAACATATAACCTCAACTTTTTATCTTTAGTTTATTCAAAATAATTTCATTTTTAAGCAAAACAACTGTGGTTTTTTCTCTTTTTTTCTATCTAATGCAAATACAAAGAAATTTAAAAAGGATAAAGCCTCGTTTTTTCTCATATTATATAATTTTATAATAAATTACTTTAGTTTGCTAAGTTAATGAAATCCCAATATTGATCCATTGTAGAAAAATTATTGTCTTTTGTAAATGCCTGGTAGCTTAAAGAAATTCTAATAGTTATTGAATGAGTTTATGTAAGGTAAACTCGTTTTGTAACTTAGAATTGCATGACCAGAAAATTATTAAAAATTTATTTAGGTTCAATTTTTGAAAAGATGTAAAACTATATATATATATATATATATATATATATATATATATATATATATATATATATATATATATATATATATATATATATATATATATATATATGATAAAATTAATAATTCAAAAAAGCGCATTATATATATATATATATATATATATATATATATATATATAATGCGCTTTTTTGAATTATTAGTTTTAAAGAAAAATATGCCTAATATGTGTTACTAAATAAATAGCTTTTAAATAAGTTCATAAATCACAATCACATCAGAATAATTTTATTTTGTAATTTTTATTCGTAGAAATGATTTCTATTTGAATTTTTTATAATTTAAATCAAGAGAAACTTTATATTTTTACAAGAATTATCATCCGTATAGTGTTTAAATTCATCTGATTCTTATTTGTATTAGTTTGTGAAAGACATCCTGCATATATGTATGATCTGAAACTTAGATTAATAAAGAGATTCTATGGGGATTTTATGAAAATCATTCCCTCCAAAGCTTTCCAACAGACAATCTTCGAAAAAAACGGATTCGTCCTTTATGCAAAAGTCATAAATTTTTTATAGCGTCTAACAAGCCCTCTACTATTTATTACTCTATGTAGGAACTAAATGCAAAGATCAGCTACGAAATTATCTCTGAAATAAAAAATGAATCACTTCATTTATAGACTCTTGTAAATTTTGTTAAAAAATCAATTTTGAAAGTATTTTATAAATTGTTTTATATTTATTTATTCATTTTATTTCAAAGTAAAATATTTAAACTTTCTGATGTTATAGCTCTTTTTTTATTGTTGCTTATATAGTTACAACATAAAAATTTTAAATTGATTTAAAAATTTCTTTAACAAAACACTTAAGATTGTTAAGCACTTTGAACAAATTACAGCATTTCTTATGAATATTATTTCAAATTTATATCTAAGTATTAGGATTTAATGATTAGATTATAAATAATATTAGAATTTATATCAGAAATGCAAAAAAAATTAAAAATGATTAATTATCTTAATAGAAATACACAATCATGGTGTTTAATATTTCGATAATAAATTGTAAGGAAACAAATTCTAATAAACAAAATGTAAATCTATTTTTGATTTTGACAAAATTATATTGTTAAACACCTGAATTATGAATCTGAAATTTTGTGCTTCTGAAAATAACTTATTTAAAGAAAAGAAAATATGACAGGCACATTAAATTTCTTAAAATATTTAAGTAAGAAAAATGTTAATTTTGGAAACAGAATATCAATAATAAGAGTAAAATTTGCAAAAGTTTGATATCAAACCATTAGTCCAACTATATTTAGCTATATTATTTTGTTTTGTTTTTTTCTAACAAACGTATTTTATTCACTCTAGTAATAAAAAAATATTTTAACATTTTCATCATACATTTTATGTAAGAATAACAAAAATAATGCAAAAATCCCACCTTAAATGTTCATCCTTATAAGAATTTAATGATGAAAGTTCCTAAATGAAATTTATAACTAAATTATATATGCATATACCTTAGACACACCAAAGAATTTTTAAAGTACTTAGGTAAAAAGATAAATTCAAAATTCAAATTAATAATTTGTTAAAATTTTAATTTTCGATACCTATGAAACTTTATTTAGTTTCTTTATGTAGTTTGTAATATATATACTATAACATACTAAACCACACACACACACACACATATATATATATATATATATATATATATATATATATATATATATATGTGTGTGTGTGTGTGTGTTTGTGTGTGTGTGTGTGTATAACATGTATACAAATTTTATTATTAATTATAAAATGTTTGTTTTTTCGTAACAGTTGAGGTCCTGAGTACGTCACTTTATTACGAATCTTACTTATCTTATTGTTTTAAATTATTCATGACATCAGATAAGATTTTATCTGTGTCACATCTTCTTCAAACAATACTTTAAATCCGACTTGTCGACGAATTTGCTGCCTGTTATCAAATCACTTTCTTCAAGCGGCAGAAAACAAGGCGAAGTTCAGCATCAAATGACTGAGAAAATTGTCAAAATTCACTTTATTTACTAAGTGAATTCTTATATAAGGAGCAAAACATTGGCTTAAGAAGCCGTTTTCCATTGATTCAAGCTTTTAACACATAGGCAATACAACAGCATAAAAACAAAATGAAGAAGCTAGAACAAAATACCCATTTTATGGTTAATTTAAATCGTCAGAGACGATTTAAATTTTTAAAAATCCCAGTAATTAATAGAAATCTAAATTAATAATTGCACACAATATTTGTAAACAATCTCTATTGTATCTTAAGACTATTGCTTTGCTTACACCATTAAGAGTTTTCTTTTGTTTTATTTATTTTTTTTTTTGTAAGTTCAAATCGTTTTGTGATTTTCTCAGAAATATAAAAGAAAAATTAATTTTATCGTACATAATTAAATGCATGTACGTGCTTAATAAAATGACAATTATCTTTTGCTGCTGAAGCATAATTTCAATATAAACATATCAACATGTATTTTCAATTTGATAAATATCTTTTTGGTGCCTTCATGCGATTCATAATCATCTTTCAGAATTGTTAACTAAAAGCTTTTCAAGTGTCTAGTGTATTGAATGAGTTGCTCCCTTTTCATTCTATAAGTATTTAAATTTTCTAATTTAAATATTGAGATTTCCTTTTCTATGCATTTGGAGATTTTTTTTTTAAGATGTCGTTTCCGTTTTTACGATTTTGTTTAACACATCTCTCAGTTTTCAACTTTAATTTCCTGCATAAACAGCATGAACTCAAAGTCGTCGTTTTATTAGCTTTATTTTAATCATTTCTTTATTATTTTTTATGGAAAATGAATTAATTTATATAAGATTTAAAAGTTTGCAACTCTCTCTATTTCGATTTTACTTCTTTCTTCCTGTGTTCAGTGCTTTGCAACAAGCGTTAAAAATTTTGTGTTAACACCAGGCTTATCTACCGAGAGTTACAAAGCAAAAATTTTATTTCTATTTATCTAGAAAATATTTCGTTTCTTATGATAGGTTTTCTATTATGCTATGTAATAAAGCATAATTAGTTTGCAAAAATGACTTTATATATTAATTTCATTAAAATTTAAAAATTGAGATAAAATTACTTGTATTATATTACTACGTAAAATCAAAAATAAAAACAATTATAGTCATCTCTTGAATAATTTACTTAACGTAGTAAAATATTTTGAAGTAGAAATAATTGCTCAGGTTTTAATTTTCTAGTTTTTGAGGTTTATATTAATTGTTGAAGCATTTTTCGAAATATCTTATAAATATGCTATGCATAACTATTAAAAGGTTATTCATTTCTCTTTCTCTTAAGTTAATAATTATTTCTTTGAAAATAAATAAAAATAACTTAAATTTATGTTTAATTAATTTTCTTATATTATAATTTTTTTATCCAAACAATGATGAGTTTTGTGCTTTTATCTGAGTTTTATCTGAGCTTTTATGATGAGTTTTGTGCTTTTATCTGAGTTTTATCTGAGCTTTTATGATGAGTTTTGTGCTTTTATCTAATGTGATAGCATTATTTGCTTAGATAAATCTGGTTTTTATTGTATGGATTTCCTGTCGATATTTAGATTAGATTCATTCACATATCGAAACCTTTTTAAATAAAAAGCAAACAATTACGTGCTTAGAAAATATTGCAGTAAATTGTAAATGCATTCTAGAATTCAATTGACTAATTAAAATTTCTGTAAACGAACTCTAACCATTTCTCATTCAGAATTGCGGCATCAGTCTAGTGTATTCGTTATCGATCCTGTAAATTATGTCTGTCTAATTTGAGTAAGGTGTTAATATTATTGAACTTTGATGATAATCCTCATAAATTATCAATTCTGAGAATAATGATCTACACATTTGTATTACGAACTCACAGGAGAATTTCCCTCCAGTGCATAACGGGTTTTCATTTGGCACAAGTAAAGCCTGAATTGAAGGTGTGGTAAATAGATTGGAATTTAAGTTGTTTAATTAAATAATTTTAACTTTCCATTTTCAATGCATGTTGGAAATGATTTCTTAAAATATATGATAATGGTTTCTGAAGTAGTAAGCAAAACTGCGATATTATAAAAATTAGTTTTAAGAATTCATTCGAGTTATGGAAATTATGGTAATTTAGTTATAGCAATTACATTCTAGTATTTCCTGTTATTAATTAAATTTTTAATTGGTTATATTTTAATATAACAATTTAACGGTTTCATGATTTTATAAGACATTTTAATGTTTACAGCGTATATTACCTTCCTAGAGGACTTTTCATTTATAGTAAGACGCATTCATGCAAAGCGAGGCAGGAAACCTAGAAAACTCTCAAGCACTCACACAGACATACGTGCATGCAGAAGACAGCATACATCTCTTGTTGATAGGTATAAGCCTTTTCGCTTTGAGAAGAGTGCTAACTAAGACACGGGAAGCCAAATTGCTTATATTTTAAAGTTATTGGTAAAAAATTAGCTGTAAAGTTTAATAATAACTAGCAATTTTGAAAGTGATACATAGTAACTACAATAAAGAATAAGTCTTTCAGATCAAAATTTACAAATTTAATAACACGGAGATGTTTGCAGCCAATGGTTTTTATAGATATATTTTTACGTAAGCGCGTATATTTGAGTCCCGTTTTATCAAAAACACAATGTGTATATTTTAATGTTAGAAGATAAGTATACATTAGTGTAATCACTCATTTAAATTTGGAATATAATTTTTTTCATATCAGATCAATTCCTTCTTTGGGAGTTTGTTTAAAAGTAAGGTATAATGGTTTCTAAAAAATCTTTTCCAGATAATTAAATATTATGTAAGGTCATATTCTATTTATGATGTTTGAATCATCTATCAACGCTATTAATTACTATTTCAATCATGAAACATCTATGCTAAATTCTGCCTTAAGAAAATGTTCATTTAAGGTTTTCGTTTCGCACAAATAAATTGTTTAACGACTGGGTAATGGATTTCGCCACAATAAATCATACATTAGTATTATTTAAGTATATTAAAATGCAAATGTTTAAATACTACTACTTAATAAGATCAGACTAACTGTGATATACAATCTTGTATTAAGAAATGTGTGAGAATCAACTATATTCTCCCTCTATCATATAAATAATTACCTACATATATAGTTGAAATCAAAAAAAATGTTTTAGATTTCGGTTAACATTTCTGTTATAACTCTTAAATAATAAACGTTACCCAATAAAATGAAGGCCTAAACATTACTGTTCTCAAAAATTACAGTAAAATTTAAAATTTTCTCAATTTAGTATATTACTAAATTTTTACTTGTCTTATGTTAAACATGAGGAAAGAGATACTTTAAAAGTATATTTTCATATTAAAATCATTTTTTTATGTGAATTTCATCATATAGAAATTCTTTAGTAAATATTTCATAAACTTAGTTTACTAGGACACATAGTTAAATATTTACACTATATTCAGTCATATTTTTAAAACTTCTTAAAATACTTTTTCTTTAAAAGGAGAACTGATTTTCAGTGGAGATAAATAATGAAAACGTTTATGTAAATAAAATTATGAAACAATCTCAAAACTCAATTTTTCTACCAAAATATACTTAAATATTTTATATAAAATGTATTTACAGCCTATAAGGAAAAATACACTACTTGTCATTAAAATTGCTACACCAGAAAGAAATGCAGGTAACAAAATGTTATTTATTGGACAAATATATTATACTAGAATTAACAACTGATTAAATTTTCAAAACATTTGCCTGGATAGATCCTGAGAAATCAGTACCCAGAATAACCACATCTGGAAGTAATAACATCAGTTATACGCCTGGGCATTCAGTCAAACAGAGATTGGATTGCATGTACAGGTATAGATGCCCATGCAGCTTCAACACGATGCCACAGTTCATCAACCGTAGTGACTGGCGTTTAGGGACGAGCCAGTCACTCGGCAACCATTGACCAGACGTTTTCTATTGGTGAAAGATCTGGAGAACGTGCTGGCCAGTGCAACAGCCGAACATGTTCCGTATCAAGGAAGGTCCGTAAAATACCGGCAACATGCGGTCGGGCATTATCCTGCTGAAACGTAGGGTTTCGCAGGGCTCGAATAAAGGGTAGAGCCACGGGTCATAACACACCAGAATTGTAACGTGCACTGTTCAAAGCACCGTCAATGCGAACAAGAGGTGACCGAGACGTGTATCCAATGGCACCCCATACCATCACGCCAGGTGATGGGCCAGTATGACGATGATGAATGCATGCTGCCAGTGTGCATTCACCACTCACCACGATGCCGCCAAACACGGATGCGACCATCATGATGATGTACACAGAACCTGGATTCATCTGAAAAGATGACGTCTCGCCATTCGTGCGCCCAGGTTCGTGGTTGACCACACCATTGAAGGCGCTCTTGTCTATGAGGCAGCGTCAAGGGAAGCCGCAGCCATGGTCTCCGAGCTGAGAGTCCATGCTGCTGCAAACGTCGTCGAACTGTTCGTGCAGATACTTGTTGTCTTCCAAACGACACCGTTTCTTGACTCACGACTCGTGACGTGGTTGCGCGATCCATTACGGTCATGCGGATAATAAGCCTGTCTTCTCGGCTGCCAGTGATAGGTGGCCGTTGAGAAGATCCCGCATGGCGTTCCGTATTACCGTCCTGAACCCATCGATTCCATATTCTGCTAACAGTAATTGGATCTCGACCGACGCGAGCAGCAATACTGCGATAAGATAAACCGCAATCCCGGTACGCTGCAATTTGACCTTTATCAAAGTCAGAAACGTGCTGGTACGCATTTCTTCTTCTTACATGAGGCATCACAACAACTTTTCACCAGGCAACAACGTTCAAATGCAATTTGTGTATGAGGAACCGGCTGAACAATTTCCTCAATTAAACACAATGTAGGTGTCGCTACTGGCGCCTGCTTTGTCTGAATGCGCTGAAAATCAAATCATTTGCATATCACAGCACCTTCTTCCTTTCGTATAAATTTCACGTCTGTAGCATGTTGCCTTCTTGGTGTAGCAATTTTAATGGCCAGTAGTGTACTTTGATGGTAAGTTTATAATTATGGAATAGGTTTCGCTCGTAATATAATACAAACCATTTTCGACTTAAAAATAAGCCTTATTAGTATTAAAATTCAATATAATATTTATATTGAGAATAGTTTCAAAATAATTAATGTATATTCTGGTTTAATCACTAAACATAATGAATGTTAAATTTTTTATAACATGCAGGTAATAGAATTTACTAGTGATTAAACATATTTTAAATCGATTTAGCTGCTATTAACTTATAAAGTTCTATATCACAAAATTATTCATTTTTAACTCTAAATACACTGCTTAAAATAAAATAGTGTTTAGTACTTAATAAGTGCTTAATGTAAAATAAAATAGTGTAAGTTGTTAAAAAGTTTTCGTTTTTGTATTTATGAATACATATATGAAGAGTTTATAGTAATGTTGATAGAATTGAAGCAGAATTTGCTCTTATAATTCATTTAAATTTATCGAATTCAGTAACATTACTACTAAGTTATGAATTTTATATTTATGTATTATTATGTATTTTAATCGATATTTAAAAATTTAATTCTTTGTTTTCTTTTTATGTTATTCTTTTTTTTAAAATAATTTATTTGCAAATTTCAATCCAAAATAATTTATTTGCTGAATAGTTTAATAGTATCTAACTCAGTAAAATGTAAAATATTCTGAAGCGTAGGCTTCTTTATTAAGTGGTACATGAAAAGAAGTATAATCAGAAATATTCAGACCAGGAAACCAGTGACAAAGTAATTATCTTTTGAGTTGCTAAATTTTGTATGATTTACTGTAATTAAGTAACATTCAGAGAGAAACACCAGCTTTTTAATTAACTAAGCTTAAGAGGAAACTATTAATTCCTGTTCAAATAATTAAATGCGAGTGTTTACCGTTCTTTGCTTAATTTATCTTAATTCAAAGGAAAATTTTTTATTAAATGAATATCACATCGTCTTTAGTAATAAGAACTTATGAAACTGAGACTTATATTCTCAAACTAATGTTAAATGAGTGAATTAGCTAACACTTTCACACTCCTTCCATATAGTCATTTTGCAACAAATAAAGAAAATAATTATTAGCATTTAGGTTAAGGTTTCTGGTATATTTTAAAAAGTTTAAAATTAACATTTTTTCTGCTCATTAAGCTGAGTAGATGTAAAGTCAGTGAAGCTAATAAAATCTAGAAGTCGAAATATATATTCACAACAGAAATGATACGTTTCATACAGAAATGATGCTTTGGAAGTATACAAAGGATACAATAGAGAGAGAAATATTTAATGTTGTGAAGATACTCAGGATTAAAAAATAAGAGTAAAAAATATGAGGAATTTGAAAGAAATCTTTTTTTTTTGATTTTTTTCATTTAAAAAATATTTAAATCTTTGAATAAAAATTATAATCTAGATCATTAGAGTTTAAAATGAATTTTAAGTTACGATAATGATCAATATATATATATATATATATATATATATATATATATATATATATTCACTTAAAGTGATGCCTAGGATATTTTCTCTGTTAACGTCATATCTTGTTCGATGTACCGATGTAATGCTTCATTATAGTATTTGCACATGAATCTAATTTATTACTTGGTTTTGTTCATTTATCATTCATGAAAAATGTCTCTAGGCTGTATTAATCCAGATTTTTATGTGCATTCCTAGAAGCTAATATTTTCTCGGCTAATTTAAAAATGATGAATGATTTTGAAAACTATTTTTTCTTAAGTTTCACTGAAACATTTTATTTCAGATTCAATATTATCTTCTTCACAGTTGTTTTACAATGGATGAATTAAAATTGAATTTTATATACTTATCATTGTTTGATTGTTTTGATACTTAATTTGTATTTTATTTTCGTTGCAGTGTTTTTATACCAACAGATATTTTTTATTTAAACTTTAAATGTTATTTTTTTAGTTAATGTGACAAAACGCAAAATGACTATTATTCGGAAAATATTTTCGAGAACTTATAATTAATCTGAGCTTACATTTCATATCAATTCTTATTTGTGTAAGATAGTGCATTTCCAAAACTTAGGAAATTAATAAAATACCAATTTATAGAAATTTTCATTTATCATTTTAAATATTATTATAACACAGAATTTATTTTAAAAAATTTAAATGGAAGTACAATATTTTACCGGTAATCTTTTTAAGTTTAAAAGCATAAACTGATGCACATTATAATAAGTTTAATAGAGTAATGATATTGTATTAAAGATATTGATATGGTCCTATCTTTCCATAGAAGCGTCATTTTTAAATTCAATAAATTAATTCACCAAATTAATTTTTTTCTAAGCTTTTGACATCATTTACAGTTATGTAATATCTTATATCGAACTGAGAGATAATTTATTTTACATTAATAAAGTGTTGATAAATGAATAAGATTAAAGTTGGTTGGAAACTAATTTTAAGTAATGTGATTATAATACTGAATGCAATAACATAAGTCAACATTGGTGAAAATTTAAATTGATGCTTTTTTTCTGTTCGAAATAAAAATAATATTTAACAAAGTAAACATTTTAAAATTCAGTTGAACTCACTTATAGCGAGTGCGAAGGGATTGTAATATGTACTAGTTATAACTGAACACCTAAAAAAAGTTTCCTGAAAAATCCCAAAAAATACGGACATATTCCTTATATCATACACGACCATATTTTATATATTTCTTTTGTTACAACCATTAAAATCAGTAAGTTTATTACTAATCTCCTCACCAAATAAATTGGATATGTTGTCTTTAATTATTTTATTGCTTTTATGTATATAGTACTTTTAAAAATAATTGGTGATTTGTGCCTATGCGTATGAAAAAATATTTTTTTAACATTTTCAAAGCTCTTGAGTACATTAAGATGGGTTCAACTTGAAATTACTACATTAGATATTATAATAACTCTTTTTTTTTATTTGTTTTAGCATGAATATCAGCTTCACTATCTTTAGAATTGAATACCTGGAAAGTAACATCATTGTGACATCAAATAGATAATTATTTTTAAAATTATTCTTTTTTCTAAACTTTGTGAGTCAATTATTTCTTCAGCCTTCTCAGAAATTTGAACTCTTGATAATATTACAATCCAACCTTAATTAAGCAAATGGTAATATCCTTTGTTGTATATAAAACATTCTTCATTATAACTGGGATATCGTTCGTAGAAAGAGGGTTATGTTCTCACTGATTCAAAATTATACCTCTGAATTACTCTCACTTTCCCCTCTATACCCGAGTTTTCATTAAATCAGGGCTCGCTGTAAGTTGGTTGTAATATACTTCCTTTCAAATGCTTAATTATAATATTGAAAAATTCTAAAGTGGACAACAGTGCGTATGTAAATCAGAATTTTTATAAATTCCTAGATTCAAAGGCCATTTATATAAAATAAAAATAATAAATTTAACCTTTAATACGCACATTTTCTCATTATCATTTTTTATAGCACAGCAAATTTATTGTGTGAAAAACTTACTTTCCTTTTCATATGCATTTACGAGACCTTATCAAGTTCCAAGAGTTTCATCATGTTAAAAATTCTTAAAAGTGCAATGAAATATTTATATGTATCATATTTTATGTATTTTAATTTTTAACATTTCCAAGAATTCTAACCACTTTATGAATTGTTTGTTTTTCTGAATTATTTCAAGGATTTCACAAAACTTATGGTTAAAATTTCTTCATAAAATATTTTTAAAAAGTTTTCTTCATAAAAGGACATTTATTCATTTGTGTGTGAAATATTTACCATTATATCATTTTATCTATTTTTGTTTTTACAAATTTATGTATATAATCAACTACAATTAGTTTGTAAAATGTTAGATCGATGGTAACGAATGAGAGGCATACATTTTAAAGAACATCACTCACTATGAGATGTATGGAAAAAAACGTTTGTAGGGAGATAATAAAAATAAATTTAACATCATCTTTTTATTAGATGAAAACCAGGGTTTGCTAGAAATGAATAATTTTTTCCTTTAAAGTTATGTAGTTTAAAATAATAAATCTTTTTCTCTTTAATGGTTTAATAATGTAAATACTATTATAGAGTGTTGAAGTTGAATTTAAATTTCTATAAATTTCCTTTAAAAATATGATTGCTGATTAGACCAATGATGAAAATGAAAAATAAAAAAAATTCTGATAATCAACAAATGATGCTTTTATAAAAATGATTATTTCTTCTTGATTCTTAACAAATGATATTTTTTGCTTCAAAAGACAGCTGCAGAAGAGATACAATTTTTCCAGATAAAATAATTACAGCTTCGGTGGCTCCATAATACCCCAATTTTCTTCTGTAAACCCCAATTTTACAGAAGTGAAAACTTAAGAGACTGATTTATCAAAATTATACCTTTTTCTATATTTCATAAAAAATCTTTTTATTTTAAATAAAATAGCTATCTACAGTGGAAGATAATCATAAATAAGTTACTAGAATAAACTATTTTATTTCGTAAAAGAAATGGAGTTTTGTGAAAAGAGAAGAAAATTTTAGCCATCTAATAAGAGGTTCATAATTGAATTCTCAATATCTTAATTTCCTCCATTTTTGAAATGAATTTTATGAAGAGAAGTGGAAAAATATTCAGTTAATAGTGCAACACTTTAAAAAACGCTTATGTGCCTAGAAAAAACCAAACCTTAAATGGGGTAGAGAAATTGAAGTATTTTATATATCACCATTTTTAAAGAAGTACGAGGTTGACATTTAATTAAAAAGAAAAACTGAAACTAAATCAAATTATGATAGAAGAAAATGGAAATATTATGTATGAGAAAATCAAATAAATCATTGATTTTCTCGTTATAAATGGATAAAAAAATAATTTGTTCAATACATATATATATATGTATATATATATATATATGTATATATATATATATATATATATATATATATATATATATATATATATATATATATATATATATATATATATATATATATATATATATATATATATATATATATATATATATATATATACAGAGAGATAGAGTGTATGTGTTTGTTAATGTCAAACATTCATATTAAAAGACAATGCATATATATTTTAATGTAAATGTGGAAATTATCAGGAACAAAAAAATAAATAAGAAGAGCTTAAGGTTAGCAGTCCTATAAACTTCTCACATTACCTAGAATGTCTTGAGTATGCCTTTATATAATATATGTAAGCACTGATAATTAAAGTTTTATTTTGACTTCAAAGTTTAAATTTACTGAAAAATAAAATTTTTACAAGTAATAAAATAATATAATGGCAAATGTATAGTTATTATTCTTAAAATGTAAAACATTTTAGACTGAACCTTTTTCTAAAACAATTTTATGAAATATATTTCTTATTATTTAAAATTTTTTAAGTGTTATTGAACCAAAAATATACATAATTATTATTATTACGCAATCATTTTCAATAATATGTTAAAAATAGAAAATTAAAATTATTTAATTTATTACATGTTTTTACAATATTATTTAATTTTAATTGAATTTTAACAATATTATTTAATATTTATCAAATTAATTAATTGCATATTATTTAATTTAATAAAAATAATTTAATTTATTACAATAATATTAAATACTAAAATATACTTGAATCTAATAAACTTTTTATTGTTCTTCTCTTTTCGTCATAGATTCTGATTTAAAACAATCTCATTCAATGACTATCAATGCAAATAATTTTTAATAAAGTGACAAGTGAATAAAGTTTTTGCTTAAAAAAGTTGTTAAATAATAAAAATCTTATAAATTATTTTCACTATTTTAAATAATAAACTAAAAGTGAACATTTATAGCAAACAAAGCATAAAAATGGAATAATTGATGGGATTATTACTGCTATAATGCTAGAGTTGTTTTTGTAACACATTTTATTAAAATATAATACAATACTATTTTGCATTAAATATAATACTTTATAAGCAAATCATTACATTAAATTCATCTTACCTTTTTTAAGAAAAAATCTGTGTTCTAAGCATTTTTATATCTCTTAATCTCTGTTATAAAAATAAATACAATCTGATTAATCAAACGGTGCACAATGCATTTAGGATTCACGTTCTTAAAGTATGATAAAAGTATTTTAAAATGATTTTTTTATTGATTAGAATTCCAACTAGAAATGTAATTCGTATATCATGTAACCTAGAAAAAGCATTTAGCTATTAACTTAATTAAATGCATTGTTATTGTTTTAGATTGAGTTATTTATTGCATTAATGACTAGTTAGAAATCATTGTGGAAAGTAAAAATATTTAAACTTTTAAGCGAAACTTCAAATAACATTTTCATTTATGAATTTTGTAAAAAAGTTAATCCAAGTATAGAGACATGCAAGTAAAAAATATTTTTTTACTATGCTGGTGTAAAGTTTCATAATTGAAAAGCGTTAAAATGATCAGCTAATTGATGGTAATTCACTTAAGAAATAAGTTAATTACCACATTTCTGTTTTCTGACATGTTAAAAACAAACGTTTTTCATAAAGTTCATTTTCTAACTAAAAAAATGCTAAAAAATATTTCAAAAATTAAAATATAAATATAGCTTTGAAAAACCTCATTAAAAAGTGAAGTGATGCTTCATAATTGCTAATTTATTTTCAAAAAAAGTTTTAACTGCTTTCAGCACTATTTTAAAATATTTAATTATTCAAAATTTGGAAATATGATAGAAAAAGAACGAGAACCTTACAAATAATATTATTTTTCCTTTGTATGAGTAACTTAAATATACAAACATTTTTATTTATTCTTATTTATTTCCATTTTCCAAGGGTATTTTATAGAGTAAATTTGAGACACTTACCTCTTTTTTCATAATTTTTTTGGCATTTTACAAAATAATAATCCGTCGTATATCTAAGTTTTCATTTATATGTTTGAGGTTTTTTATCTCGAATTCTATAGGGTAAATTACCCTTTATAAATTAGTTTTAGAATTTTATCGACATCACAAATATATTTAAAAAACTCATAGGAATTAAATGTATTTATTCTTATTCTGAATATTTCAACACACACTTCTTACTCTAATTCTTTCTGAAAATTATATATATATATATATATATATATATATATATATATATATATATATATATATATATATATATATATATATATATATATATATATATATATAAAGAGAGAGAGAGAGAGATAGAAAGAGTGGTGGCCAAAATTATGGGCACTTTTGAAAATTTTTATGTTTTTGAACTTTGTATGCTTATAGAAAGCGTTAAGTTTCACAAAATTCAAATTTGTATATATCATTTAAAAGAGAATTTATAACTGAATTCAATACAAAACGAAAAATTCAATTATTTGCAATAAAAAATTTAAACGATAATAGATATCGATATATATTAGATAGTGATGATTGCAGTGAATTATCAGTACTTAGTAGAGTACTCTTTATTTTTGATTACAGCTTCACATTGACGTTTCATAGAGCTGACAAGAGTTTTAAGCTCTTCTTTGGTTATTACATGTGATGCCAGGAAACAATTATAGCCTCAATTAGTTCCCATTTATTTGATGGGTGCCTCATTCGAACAAGAGTTTACAAACGTTGCCACAAATTTTCGATATTATTGAGGTCAGAACTGTTTCCTGGCTATAATAACAATTTAATGCTCTTTGTATGAAACCACTCTTTGGATGTTTTGGCCGTGTAAAAAGAGCAGAATCTTGCTGAAAAATAAACGAAGCATTGTTGGGAAAGAGATCTCTGATGGAAGGTAGAAGTTTTGGTTCCAGAATAGTGTCAATGTATTTTCTGGCATTCAGTGTCGCATCGATGACATGAAGACGACCAAAACCATCTGCTGACATGCATTAACAAAGCATAACAGTAATTGGGTTCTTCACAGTTGCTTGTATGCAGTCAGGATGTAGCTGTTCTCCTATTCTACGTCTTACATATTTTCTCCCATCACTACCGAATAACGATAGCTTAGTTTCATGACTCCATATAACTTGTAACCACTGATCATCTGTCCAATTAATGTGTTCCTTTGTCCACTGTAGTCTCTTTTTTTTTCGTTGCTGAAAATTAAGATAAGACTTTCTTCGTGGAATTCTACCTCTCAGTCCAACATCTGTTAATCTCCTGATTGTTCTGAACTGACAGAAACACCAGCATCATTTAGATCACTTCTGATGGCCGCTGATGACATTTTTCTATCTTGTAGACATATTCCTTTTTCTACAGAACAAATCAAATTAATGAATTGTTTGAAGTGTAAGCATGATGTCAGCTTCGACTGGTAATTATTAACATTTGATTGGTTCTCAGAACAAGAAAAGTGATTGGCCAGGAAAGCTAGACATTACAAACTACTTCATAACTGTGTTTTTATTTATATTAAACTACATATACCTTTTTTGTATTGCAAATAATTGAATTTTTTTGCAAAGAAATCCTGTCTATTGTCCAATAACCATTGTTGGGATGCAGCTTTCACTTCAGCACCCGAATGAAAACGCTACTTTGCAAATTTTTGTTTTATAGGACCTAACACTTGGAAGTCAAGAGGTGAAAGGTCTAGGCTATAAGGAGGGTGATTTTACATTTCCCCATTAAACTTTTTCAGAAGTTCGCACGTTTGTTTTGTTGCAAGTGGTCTTGGTTTTCATGAAGGAGCACAATGCCTTTCAACAATTTACTTGAACGCCCACATTTTCCTCAATCGTTCCTCCGTCAATGGATATGACATTTTACGAGCATCAACTTTACGAAATTTAAAATGATCAGCAGTAATTTTATGCACACTTTCATTATAAATAACCAGTTCATTTATGATTTAATGGAATGTTATGCATTTGTTTGCAAGAATGCATTCATTCATGTGAGGTGTGATTTCTGAATTTGTTACAGTTGATAATCTTATGGCTTAGCATCATCAATATCTGTGTTTTTATTCGCTCAACAATGTTGCACCTTTTTGCCCACAAAAAACGAATCATTGCCCACATTTCAAAGTTGGATGCTATTTGTAGTTGTTAAGACGTATCAAAAACTTTAAACTTACCTCGAGGATGTCACTATCTGATTCCTTAACTGTGGGTCCCGGGTTGGAATCCTGGTTCAGGCATGGGTGCTGCTTTCTATGTGTGTTTCTCTGCCCTTTCTTCTGAGATGTTATATGAATTTAGCTCATCCTATAAACGAATTTGTGGTGATATAGCGTGGGTAATGTTACTTGCCTCCGTGATTTGGTTCACAGATGCCCACTGGGTAACGAAAAATGAAGAGCAGCTTCCGGCCTTGTTGTGGCAAACGTTTTGGACAGAAGTGCCCGCCGTTGTTAAAAAAGTATATTATATTTTATTCAAATTAAATCATTTGATTAACAAGAAACATTTTGTTTTCACAAGTGTGTGTGTCAGATTAATCACACACACACTTGTGAAAACAAAATGTTTCTTGTTAATCAAATGATTTAATTTGAATAAAATAGTCAGAGATAATTATTAATCTGGCACATTTCAATATAGAATGATAAATAAAATTTAGAATAATAGTCTTAAAATTTCATGTCAAATTTTGAATCTAAAGTACATAAATTTGTAAAAAATACAGAGCTAAATGTGAACTAAATTAATTGTAGTAGAAATTTAAGAAAAATTAATTTTAATAGTTTAACATTAATAAAACATTCATTTATCGATAATAAATGGAAGATGTTTTGAAGAAACAAAATAAATGTAATATAATTATGAAAAAAAATATATTATAAATCTTACTAATATATAAAGAATACATGACGCATATTCACTAAGAATTTACGTTTGATTTTTATAAATAATTGGCCATTATTTGTGAAAAAAAGTAAAATTACCAGTATAGAATTTTACGTAAGAAAGAAAGAAAGATGAAAAAGGAATTAAAAAATAAACTGAAATATTTCCACAGAGTGTTTTTGTCGATTTATAAAATAATTACTATAAATATAATTCATTCCGCATTTTAGTTTTAATATTAAAGTTTTTGTGCAGAAGAATAATATGGATAAATCTTTACTTATAAAACTTAAAATTTGTTACATATCGATAAATGTAATAAAACATATGATTGTAATATTTATCAAGATAATATTATAATTCAAGATTAGATATAGAACTGAAAAGTTTAAGAATATATGAAAAACATTTATGCTTAGTAATGCATTCAGCGCAAAAGTAACTAAAATATAATTAATAGTATATTTTATAAAATTAATAATCAAGTATTAGATGGAGAATAATAGATTTAAAATACAATGAAAATACCAAATGGAGAATAATACATTGAAAATACTAAATGGAAAACAATGCAATATAAAACGGAACGAAGTACCAACATAGCCAACTGGCCATGTTGGTACTTCGTGCCATTTTATATTTGATTCTGAAAATTTAATAGATGGTGCCTAAAATATAAATATAGATTTATTGAAATAAATAAAACTAAATTGAATGTTTTCTTAGAAATTGAATTTAAATGAAAAGACTGTTTTGTGTCTTATTTTAGTGGGGAAAATACTTTGAATTATTCATGGTGCTTTACTCAAAAATACATTGCAATATTTTTGATTCAATTTTTTATGTTTATTTGAAAGCATTGGCATAGCTAGCATTCCTTATTCATTCAGTATGTTTGAGTTTAGAAAGATTAATAAGCTATTTCTAGGAGCAATAATGAAGTAGGTAAGAAGAGAATAAAATAATTTCATTTACAGTTTATATTTATCAAATAAATTACTATCTCTTAAATATTGAGTTTTTTAATATATTCCGCTGATTAGAAAAGCATTTGTGCTGACATATACTCACTTTTAACTGAAATTATTATGAAAATGAGTGTACGTAGTGTTACACTTACAATGAACAAATAAACAGGAATGGCGATTTTAAAAGAATGTTTGATATCTGCTTAAGTGAAAGAAAATTATGTTTTAGAAAAGATTAAAATGCAACAATTTTATGATATAAGAGCCTGTTTATCAATGTATCTAAATATTTTAAATTTAAAAAAAACGTTCGGGTCATTTATTTTATATAATTCGTTTCCTTATGGAAAACCATTTCACATGTTATTTCATTTATTTCTGAAAACATTAAAAATCGTTTAAATTTTCTTGCCTATTTGCAACTTAGGCATGATTAAAATTTTATGTACTTTAATTTTGCTTCTTATGGTTTTCTCACGATGCGAGTAAAATGTTATTATATATTTAAATAATTCCAAAGTATAATAAATTTTTAATTATTTTTCTGTTTGAGGTTTATTTTATGTTACTAAATTTTGAAATTAAAATCTGCAACAAAAAAATTCATTATTCATACATTTAATGAATAACATGCGTTTTAAATAATAGAGAGAAATATATTTATTTTTCTATGCATTTTAAATTACGTTTAAGATATAGGTTATGTTCATTTAATTACATTAAAATATCATGCATTGCTTAAAAATATTATTTGAAACATGATATAAATTACGTTTTAATTAGTTTAAAGCCATTTATTAGCAATGCAATGATACGTAATTTAATTTTCTTCTTTTAAATAAAAGTCATATTTTTAATTTAAATAATTGATTCTTTTTCTTGTCTATAACGAGGGAGTTATTAACAAAATATACATTATTTGATTAAAAGAGTATAATTAAATTATTAATAAATTTGATGAAATATTTTGATAAGCAGATGATAAAAAAATGCTTTATCAAAGAAATCAAATACTATAGAAGAAAACTAAATTATTCTGAGATTAAGTGTTTTCCTAATGTTTGTCATTTTTTACAAAGTTTTCATATTATCTGCGTAATTGAAAGAATTTCAATTTCCGTCTTCTGAACAAGTTATTAGAAAAACTATTTCCCAATTTTAGAAATGAAAAACTAATCTACTGTGAATTAAGCCTATTAAGTTTCTGATCAATTTCTAGCGAGATGATGAAAATGATTTTTTCATTCCATAAAATATATCTAAATTGATATTTTCTATTTAAAACTCAAAAGAAAATTTCGTCTCATGAAATACAAAGAATTATCCATTTAACAAAAAAAACTTTTTACTCGCGTTCTCAGAATCAAGAGATCATAAAATAAAATTAAACATTTTCAACTATTAAGAAAAATTATGAATAAACACTAATTCTTTTGGAAAACGTGGTATATTTTTAGAAAGTTCCATACTTAAATAAAATAATACAATTCCTTGAAATATTGAATTATATATATATATATATATATATATATATATATAATTATAAAATTCAAATTTTATTGTATACCTAATTTAAAACTGAAGTCATATGATTTGTTCAATTGTAATAATTATCAAGTGCGAAATGCCCTCACAGTTTTACTAAATATGTATAATATTATTCTATTCTCAAAATTTAAATATTTTTCTGAATTTAACAGTTCTGTAAATAAAATTTATATAAAGATTTGTCATGTTTGTTTGCCATGTTTGTAAGAATACTGCAATTTTACCTATTTATTTTAAGGTTTGAATGACCTTGTTAATTTTATACAGATAATAATGAAAAATCAATTACAAAAGACAACACTCCATTTTATTTTATTCGCAGTGCTGTTTTATTTAGATATAAGTAAATTATAATATCTCAATGTGAAGGAAAAGTTGTTCTCCCAAATCCAGTTATGTTACTGTTAAGGCCAACTTTTTTAAAACTTAAGTCTCACTTTGAAATGAATCCTAAATATATGAAAAATAAAGAACTGAACTAGAAATTTAAATCATTTTGTTTTTATTTGGATTTATAATGCTATTTATATCGGTTATTTCTTCAATGCATAAGCAGTTTCCTCAAATTTATATATACAATTTTCAGATTTCTTTAAATATTATTTAAAATTTTCTGCAAAGGCAAGACTAAATTAATTTGAAATTGGAGAGAAAACTAATTTAATTTATAATAAGAATAATGTCAGTATAATTTTAAAATTCATAAGAAAAATATAAATTAAGGAAAATATAATGAATAATTATACATAAAATTTAATCAATATTACATTAATAACAAATTTGTTTAAAATTCATATTCAATAAATAACTTAGATTATTAATATTGTTCAAAAAATGATTTAATATAAATATGTTTTATAGATATATTCTATTTTATAATATGCTTTCAAAATATAGTTCGAGATTTTAATACCAAGAAATCATATTTTAATACTAATTGCTAGAATTTTGTCAAAAATACAGAATTATTATTTTATTTATGTACTTTCTTTGTCACTAATATTACTTTTTAAATTGTATAAAAAGTAAGGGGAATATTTTGATTATAATTTCAAACAAATGAAAATTTTTGTTTCTATATAGTTCAAATGGTTTTACCTTTTTGTGATTTTATATTTTTCATAAAATACAGATTAAATTACTTAAAATGACTCCAACTTATTTTGTGAATTACATATGCAAAATTAGATTTAAAGAAAAGTTTTTGTAATTTTGTCATAATAGTCTAAATGAACATAAATTATGAATAAATATTAGAAACTATAAAAGCGTTTTAAATTAGATATATCTTAGAAGTGAAATATTCTGTTTGTAAGTACTTAATATCTTTTTTAAGCATTCTTCAAAGCTTTTGTATAATTAGAAGCAAAAATATATCACTTATTTATAAATTATGTTATTCTATAAGCATTTGTTGCAAAATAAATAAAATTGTTTAATTACCCTAAATAAATGTAGAAGAAGACATAGATACAATAAATAGTAAGGTAGCTAGATTTAAATATTTTTTTAAAATTTTTCAATACTTATTTTATCACACAATTAAGCATAAATTTGAAAGCTGAATTTATTATGAATTACGAGTCTGTAGTGTTTCCTAGATTATGTTCAATATGAAATATATAGTAATGAGTTAATAAATAGAGAAATGTGTTAATATATTTTAAGCATTTATGCAGATTTTGCATTATTTCAAAATACTTTAAATTTGACTATTTCAATTAAATATAGGATTTTGAATGCAACTGAAAAACAGGAAGCATAAAATAGACTTTAAAACAAAATTAATCAATAATTGAATTGGGATAAACAAACGATTCATAAAGGCATATTCATGTAATTTATGCTTAATAATGCCAGACACTTTAAAAGATTGCTGTTAACAAATTTCTGCTGAAAAATTTTCTTTTGCTTTAAAATTATGATTATTAAAACTTAATCTCAGTTTATAAAAATTTCATTTATTTCATGTGGCAATAAATTTTGTTTGTTGTTGTGACAAAAAGTGGCACATCTGAAAATTAATTTTTTCTCTATTTCAATTCCACGAGCTATAGTTCTCATATGTGATGAATAGCTACCTGAAATTTCCGTTTCTTTTAGAGAAAAGAAAGAAGAGTGACTAATTTATCCTGAAAGTCACTTGACATTAAGTGGTCATATGAGATCCTCCTTAGTATGCAAAAGAGATGTGAAAGTTTACATATCAAATGCATCTTCTGCTTACACGCATAATATGTGTGGGGTTTTACAACTTCTCACGTGAAAGCAAATCGCTGAAAAACTTGTATTTTAAGGTTAAATCATTGAAGTTTCTCATGTAAACAATATGAGAACTTCCACGAATATGAAAATGTTTTATTAAAGAATTCTTGAATAAGAGTCCGATTGTATGTTATATACGATATGTTTAATACAACATTTAATAATTTCATAGCATTTTGTATATTGTATTCAGAATTGGTTAGGTTCTTTGTGAGAGCTGTTTTTAAATAATATATAGCAATAGAAAAATATAACACATTATATTTAAATATTTTGTTCAACAAAACTTTTTATCATGGTATTCTTGTTTTCATTGATAAAAATGACTAAATAGTAATAACAGATAGCTATTATTAAAACACATGTTGTAAAGCATACAATGCAAAACAGATAATTTACTAATTAATCTACGAAATTTATCAGCCATTTTTTATAAACAAATATCTGTCATTAAAAAAAATTTAAAATGATTAGTAAATTTAATGCAATAATTTTAAAATGCAATAGTTTTACTGACTAAATTGGTTCTCAAAGGAGGAAATTTTAAATGAAATTTTACAAGGCTTCTGAAGCTTAAAATGTACTTGCAACATTTATATAATGCAAATAACGTTTTAAATAAGTCAAGTTTTTTGAAAGCAAATATTAAATTCAATATTCAAATAGCTTAGAGAATTAGTCATGGTAAATTAATCTTTATATAAAGTAGAAAATATTTCATAATGTGAAAATAACACGTACAAAAATGTTCTGGTTTATTCTCCATAGAAAAGTTTTAAATAAAAATATTTAAAATTTCCAGATAAACGTATAATGTGTTGTGAAGTGATTTTTATAAGAATATTGTTGAACAACAGCTTCTTTTAATTTAATTTGTCAGTATCTTAAAAACAATTAGGAAAGTTTTTATTTAAAAATGTCAACATAACCTTTACATTTATTTTAAAAGTTCTTAATTCAATCTAGGGAATTAAGTATGTTTTAAAATTGAAGAATATGCAAAAATGTAATAACTTTTTAATGTAATAATATTTTTAAAATCTCTTAAAACCACAAAAAAGTGTTTTCATTATTGCTAAAAATTAAGCAAGATTGTAAATTTATACACAGATTAGATTTATTTAGAAGAAATTTAAGAGTAACAAATATGTTTGATTTATTGCAAAAACCCATATTAATTATATAGGGAATATTGAGGGGCATATATAATTTCAATTCTCAAATGCTTTCATTATGTTCCAAAATTTTGCTTAAACATTAATTTTTTGCCTTCTAACTTCATGTTTGAAACTTTATTTTTATATTAATGTCTCAAAAAACAACTAAATTTCTAAGAACTGATAATTTCTCCATGGATTAAGTTACAAAATTATACTTTATTTTTGATAAACCATAAATTATGTTTTTTTTTTCAAAAATGAAACAAATAGTTTCAATAAACTAAAGAAAGATTAATAGTATTAGAGTATATTTACTATACTACTTATTTTTATGACCTTGTTGGTAAAAGGAAACTTATTATTAAATTTTAAAAATGAAATAAAATAAACAAACATCGTAAGTAATCAATGCTAGCATATCTTAGAGAAATTTATCCCAGATAGTTTTTATCACAGATTTTCATCTAAATTTATTTAACTCTAAATAATAATAATTGAATGTATACTAATTATGAAAACACATTATGAAATTTAAAATACAAGATACTTTTATTAGCCTGTTTTTGAAAAGTTTCGAAATTATTTCGCTGTAACAACTAAATATTTTTAGAAAACTCTTTATGTGTGTACTCTCTTTCAAGAGAGAATAAAATACTTCTTTGAAATGTTAGTAAGTTGTTGAATAAATACGGAGTCATGCTTGCGAAAACAAACTAATTAAAATGGTAAAAATTCTTAAATACAAACTTTCGATGTCTGTCACTTATTTCACGATATCTTTGATTCTTAATTTACAAAGATAAAATTAATGTTATTGCATGTGCCAATTTATTATTTTACTTATATTTCTTTTCATACACGAAATTCATAAAATATCTCTTAAAAATTAGGACTCATTAAAAACGCATTTAAATTGTGCAAAGAATTTTCATTATGCTCATTACAAAATAATAAATTCAAAATATTACTACATGCAAAAATAATTAGATAACTATTACATGATTTACTTTTAAACTTTCTAAATATTTTCATGTATAAATAGCATTTGAGGAACCTAATAATATCTCCTAATAATTATAGTATTCTTACTGAGAAAAACTTAGTAATTTTTCATTCTAAATCCCGAAAAGCTTTAAACATTCATCTCATAAATTAAAATATATTTAAAATTTATATAACAGAATGCAATCACACCCATTTATTCGTGTCAAGTTTTCATTAATTTTTAAATGTGATGAATCAAAACAAAATTAAGGAACACATATGTTGTTCAACAATAAACAAAATTAACTTAAAATTGGATTTAATATTATTATCCAATAAACAAAATTAACTTAAAATTGGATTTAATATTATTATCCAATAAACAAAACGAGCAAAACGAATGGATCGAATGTTTTAGTTAGTTTGATGTAAATGCATTTTGGTTCATTTTTACGAAAAAATCTTTCTAGATTTACTTACTTTTTTTTAAGAAACATAACAAGAAATACTTTGTTCTTTGTTTCAATATTTATTTAAGAATACATTTAATCCATTTTCTAAAATCCCGAAAAGCTTTAAACATTCATCTCATAAATTAAAATATATTTAAAATTTATATAACAGAATGCAATCACACCCATTTATTCGTGTCAAGTTTTCATTAATTTTTAAATGTGATGAATCAAAACAAAATTAAGGAACACATATGTTGTTCAACAATAAACAAAATTAACTTAAAATTGGATTTAATATTATTATCCAATAAACAAAACGAGCAAAACGAATGGATCGAATGTTTTAGTTAGTTTGATGTGAATGCAATTTGGTTCATTTTTACGAAAAAATCTTTCTAGATTTACTTACTTCTTTTTTAAGAAACATAACAAGAAATACTTTGTTCTTTGTTTCAATATTTATTTAAGAATACATTTAATCCATTTTCTAGAACAAAAAAAGCTAATGTTCAAAATGAAAAAGACGGAAAGAATAATATCACAAAGATCAAACATCAAAGATACCAATTCATTCTCATGATGTGTCATTCATTGTATTCAACAGGTATTTCGCGTCCAATAACCCGTTCAACCTTTAGCAAGTTTGCGAAGAATCAATATTTCATTTTCCACTAGCTTAAGAGATTTCACGACTTACTTAAAAATAAACCGCTCCTTAAATTTAATGTTTACGTAATGTTTCCCGAAGCTGCCATTAAGGTGAATTTATGAAAAAATTGTTTTATAGTATTCAAAAAATCTCTTTTTTAAAATATATTTTAGTAACTATAGTTCAATAATGCTGCTTGATTGCTTAACTTGCGTCTTGGTCAGATGAATATTTTCTTATTTTAATCAATGCATTTACCATGCATTTTCTTAGTAATCACTTTAAATGCATGAAAAATATGCATGAATGGAATAAATGATAATTTATTTATACATACCTTATATTTTAAAAGCAAGGCAAAAAAATATTCCTTTAAATCATGTGAATGAATATATCATTAAATATACACATAAATCTATATGGTTATATATATATACACATATTTCTGATTAAGGCAAAAAACTTAATATAAGCTTTTTACAAAAGTGTTAGAGAAATGAACGACAGAAAATTAAATATTTTCCTCAACATAATCTTGAATTGTTTTACTATAATAAGATTTGTAATTTCGCTTCAAACATATTTCGGTATGAATTATTCTAATATGTTTGCCCCCAAAATTAAGAGATACATCTTTTAATTATAAGTAACACTAGAACACTATATAATTGGTCTTTAATAGTTCCTACATTTTAATTTTTTAGTTTAAATACAGAAAAAAAATGCTTTGATGCATTTTGTCCTTATTTATTTTATTTATTCTTTTAATTAACTGAATGACACATTTTTGTTTTAATTAATGCTTATAAGGATATTATATAATAAAAAAAAGAATTTATGTATATGTAGAAAAAATTAAACAAGCATTTTAAGTATTACTAAATATTTAATAATGAGAACAAAACTTTACTTTGTTTTCCAGTGGAAAATGTGTACCTTGCTTCAGAGAGAAATTGTGACTTGGAAAATGTTTTATTTATTTTGCATTATTTAAAACTTTGTTTTCCACCAAGAAATAAGATTCACGTACGGATCATTTAAAAAATCAAATGCGATGTTGAAAGAATACAAACTCCCTTTACTTACAATTTCAATATTTATTTAAGTTGAGTATATTTAATCCACCTTTAAAAGTTTTTCCGTTGTATGTCATTTTGTTAAAAACAAGAACAGATTTACTGCTGCGTAAAAATCAGCAATTTTTTAAAAAATGGAGAAAAATATTAAATTTCTTTATTAGAATTTATCCTTATAAGACATTACACTGCTAAAATACAGAAAAAAGTGAAAATCCTTTGTTGTACTCATTGCTTCTCCAATATCGGATGTTATTCATAGCTGACATTTGTAAACGAAGAGAATATCATCACCCTTCTCTTTGTGAAAGAGTAGAACTCCGAAGAGGTTCCTAGGGCATACGCAACTTTACTGTGAGATTAAATGGAATTGTTAAAATGTTAAATTGAGTATATAGCTTTTGTAATGCGTTAGTTAGGGAGCAACATCCTAATATAAGGTTTATTCCATCTGCGCTTTTTTCTCAATTCAACCACATCCAAAAGTTCGGCAGATATACACTGGAAAATAATTTTCTTTTATCAATATATTAAATAATTCAAAATGAATTACGAAATAATAATCTTAACGTTATTGAATATATAATTTTATGACTGTTCACACAAATATCCAAAAAAAGTTTTTCTTAGATTACTTTGAATTTTAATTCATGAAATAAGATAAGAATTTCAAGCATAAAATTACTCTTTCCACAATAACACGTTTGCTTAAAGTTACTTAAAGAATCAGACATGATATATTCTAAAAGTATTTTCTGTTACTCGTAATTATAAGTTAGTCACAAATTAAGCTCTACATTTATTTAAACTTAAACATAACTTCAGTAATTTCAAATAAATATAGTTTATACTAATAGTGATATTTATTTTTATACCTTGAGGATCTTAAGAATTTGAAATTCATGCATTTATTGTTTACTTAATAAGCTTACAAATGATTTTCTCACCTCCTATAATATTTTAACAGTTTTGTGATTAAGATACATTTAAAAAATATTTAGTATGCTCATTAAAATTTTTGTACAATATTTTAAATTTTTACAAGTTTTAAGTGTTAGAATTAGTATTTTTTTAACGGTAATTTTAGAATTAAATAATAACTATTCATTAAATTTCTTAACAATTAGTGCAAATTGTTTTACCTTATATCAAGGTGAACTAATTTTATTTAATGTATGTATTTTTGTGTATGATACTTTGTGTATGATTTAGATGTTTTTCTTTTTTGATATTTTACCAAAAATTGTTGATAAAATGTTATTTTTAAGATAATTCATAATGTTTTACATGTATAGAGAATTTTAATTGGTTTTAAAATAGTGAAGCAGACTATTTTTAAAATCATATTATAGAATATATAGTCAACAACATAAATGTGTAACATTTATTATAAGAATTTTTTAAAAATAATTTTAGTATTTTAAATATGAAAGCAATTTGCTTGTTCGAAATTAACAGTTATATTTTACATGCATTAAGATATTCTGTTAATTTTTTTAAGTTTTATATAATTTGAAATGTACTATTTAAATACATACACACACACAAAATTGTCCTGAGTCTTTAAAAATAATTAACGTAATTCTAAGTAATTTAATCTATTGATATAACATACAAGTTTCTTCAGAAAAAATTACAAACAACATTTTAAGATGTATAAAATAAAAAATGTGCTAAAATTTTTTTTTCACCAGAAAATGGAGATATAAATCAAATGATTGTTAGAATAATTTTCAAAGAAAGAATATCAATACGAAAATATTAGAAAACACTTACACTCCAAGAACATCGATGAAATAAATTTCTAATAGTGCAAACATCCCTTAGTAATATATATATATATCATAATATATCCAATGGAATTTTTATAAAAAATTATATTTCCTTAAAATTGTGTAAATCATTATTGTACTATTGAAAATGGTAAATTTTAAAGAATAATAACTTTCACTTAAATATTGAAATTGCTGAATTTCTACAGACATTTTGGTATGTATGACCCAATTTGTGATAAAACTTTTATTCTTTAATTTCAAAAAAATATCTTCAATTAAAAAACATATTTGCTGAAGCTATGTTTGAAACTGTGCTACTTGTTGCTTCATCCTTATAACTCGGATCGCAAAGTCACTTCGTTGCAGTGACTTTATGTAATGAATTATATTTAAATTTAGTTTTGAGTAAATATTTTCCAAACTTCCTTTCCTTTCTCAGCCTCTTGTTTTGCATATTTTTTCTGAAGTGGTTTTAATCTATTGCATATGGACTGTTTTATATATTACCAAGTTTTGAACTAAAATATAATCTTGAGGAAAAAAAATTAAGCATCCAATAATAGGCCTAAAATGCATTTAAATTTAATTTCACTTAACTATGAAATATAGAACAATTGAATTCTTAATATCACATCATAATATTTTTAATATATATTTAAATATTTCAAACTTTCTTCTAGAAAAATAGCTATAATTAAATAATATATCGAATGATTAACAATTCTCTACATGTAATTTTAATATATTATATAAGTTATAATATTTTAATATTTCAATTTTGAGTTTACATAGAAAATGATGTAAATTTAAGAATACGGTTTTTCTAAGTTTTTTAAAACACCACTGTAAGCAGTTTTGTAGTGTATGCTTGATTATGAAAATTTATTTTAGCCACTATTTTGTTACATTGATGCAAGCTTTGACTTGAGAATGAGTATCAGAAAATTAATACTCAAAAGCTTTTTAAAGTAATTGTTGCAATCTTTGCTTTATACTTTCTGGAAGGAATTTTTACAAACATGGGTCATATTCATACATCGTGAAGATGAAAACCCCGAAAACTTCAAAGGACGCTGTCTAATTACAATCCAAAAACAAAACAGGAGAACAATTTTCCTTTTCCTATATCTTTACATGTGAAAATCGTGATATTAACGTAATTATGAGATCGCGGATTTTAAACATAGTATTGATCGATTTGATCTTCTTCTGGTTTGGTACAATTGCCTTTCTAAAGGAAAACTTTCGAATGGTATTTTTATTTTACAATTTTTGTTAGATTTTAAACCTATTGTTATATTTATCATGATGCAATAGTTAGGGAATATCTCAATTGCAACATTTTATTTATTTACATTTTTAAACGTTTTTAATTACTTTTTTTAAAAATTTAATATCATTAAATTCATTATTTATCCGTTATGCAAACATGATAAATTATTTTTCTCTCTGAATTTTTTTATGATAAAAGCTGAACATGGATATTAACCTTAATATACTTTTCTTTTATATTTACAAAAAATTATTTACTCAGTAATATAATATATAAATAATCTATGCAATTAAATATAAAACAAAAACATACTTAAATAATTAAATAATAAATCTTTAATTATTAATTAATTATTAATTTACCTTTAATTACTATTTATTATTTAATTCATTAATAATTAAAGATATAATAAATCTTTAATTATTAATGATTTAAAGAATGAATAGTTTGCCAATTCTTATGCTTTTTGGATGCTAGAAAAATATATGTGTTTATTCTTCTGTAATAATATATTACAATAATTATAAAAACATTTCATAAAAAATTTAACAAAATTGAAATGAATACAAATATATATACGCATATTTATTCTAATTTTTATATAAAGAATCAATTTATCACTTAGATACTTTAAATGTTATGAATACAGATACATAATGTTATTTACACATACGTATTAAGTATCATTAAACAGACAATACTGTTGTAGACAATTTAGGAAAATCACTAAAAATCGATAAACTAAATTTTATTTTTCGAAAATTTAAATTTTCGAAATTAGGAGGAATAAATTATTTTATTAAAATTGTTGGTTTATATTGTTTTAGAAATCTAATTTAAATTAGAATCATTGTTATCGATTAGAAAAATATAAATATAGGAATTTTAACTGTCATAAATTATAATTTAATGAATAGTCATTTTTTACATTATTTGAAATGATATTGGTAATTAAAATGATACATAATTTAACTTTTAATTTGATTTTATTTCGTAGCTAATTAGCAGTGAAAACTTTTAAAGGAGAGAACTGCTAAAACTTTATACCTTTGTTATTGCAAACCTTTCGTAACCAAGATTGATGATCGCAAATTTTATTGATATTTCATCGTGCTGCTAGTTTTTCCTTGCTTCTATGATATTTGTTTAGTAACGAACATTGCGAAACACATTTATCATGAAGAACTTGAGGAAAAGAATATTTGAAATTTGAATCAATATAACAATTGAGGTACATTAACCTTTGTGAAATATTGATTAAGAAAACCTTTAATCACTAATGAGTATTCTGTATATTTTACTCGTAAACGCTAAAAGAAATTGCTTAAATTAATTCGTAACAAATTGCATGTATGTATCTTATGATGATGAATTTATGAGAAAATTGATTATTTTAAGCAAATTTATTGAATCATTCAATTTTATTTGTTAAACGTTTTCTGAGTTCAAATAAAATATACTATTTGAAAATAACTTGATCATAAAATCTAAAGTTACTCATAAATAAAGACATTGAATAAAATATTAAAGTTGGCTGCTGATTGTTTATATTATTTTTATGTTTGTTTATATAAGCGAAAGCATGAACTCATTATTAATTTAATTTAAAGCGAACTTAATTTTATCTGGAATTTTTAAATGTCAAGTTTATTGAAACAAATGTTTATTCTAATCTGTTTATTTGCATAGATTGTTTGAAAAGTAATAACTGATGTTCTAGAATATATAAAAAATCATGGTAATATACACTTTATAAGCCATGTATGATAATGAGATAGACACTTGATCTGGCTTCAACCAACTGAAATATAATAAACTAGTAAATGAACATTCATTCATATATTAGTTTAAAATACATAAGTTATACCAACCTGATAATCTTTTTTCCGAGACATGTTAGATAAAGCAATTTTAGTTAGATTAGGAAGATTTTTAAAATATAATATTTTAAGAAAATATGTTTTTATAGAATGTCAAAATTTGTTGACATGTTTATTGCAACGAAATAGTTTCTAATACGATGTATAAAATAAAATTAGTTGTAAACTCCTTGGATCACATTCTCATAAATCATCTATGTAAATTAGCAATTTTTTATAATATCTAAATTTGTAGTTAAGGATGTGAAGTGGATATTCTTATCTAATTGTACAAAAGGAATTGTAGTGTAAATTTCTATAAAGTGTTTTAAATAAATTATTATCATATATAATTTGTTTAAAACACTTTATTATCTGTGAATACCTGGTAATGAAAAGCAACTTGCAGTTCATAAAATAGAATTTTAAACAAATAATGATTTGCCTAAAATGTCTACAATGTTTGATTAAAAATTATTAAAGCTAATCAAAAATGTGTCTCATTTAAATACATAAATACTATTAAATAATTAAATTGCTTACAAAATTAAAACAAATGGAAAAAATATATTACCCAGAAAATTTAAAAAAGAATACTATAAAAATAAAAATTAGTTGTTTTTTTTATAAAAAAACTTTTTTGTCTTTATAATTAAATAAAGGCTAAAACTATTATGTTTGTATGATATTTAAATAGGATATCACTAAAATAATTAATTTTATTTTTGTGAAATAATTTTATAACTTTTGAATATTATAATTCTAAAGGGCTTTTAAAAAAATCTGCTAAGTTGATTTTCTTTATATTTCCAGTAATTCCTATATACAAAATTTAGATTTTGCTCCCAGTAATTTTTTTTTGTTGTATGCACATAAGATTTTTGTATTTTTAGTTAAGGTTTTCAAATCATTAGCTTGGACTGGAGAGATTAAATTCTGTGTAGACACAATGCTTTGTTAACAAATAGAATATGCAGTTACACCGTTGTCTGTGAATACATATTTTCTGCTTGCTTATTTTTGTAAGTTCTAATGAAATTTTTGTTTTTAGTTAACAGTTTAATGCTGTTCATGTTTTTGTCAAAAACACAAAATTTGTATCCTATTAGTAATAATTTTTCACTCAGAATACTATTATTTTATTTCTCCTTATTTGAAGGAATTAAAATTGAATAAATTAAAATTTAAATACGTGCACTTGTTTTTTTTTTTTTTTTTTTTTTTTTGTAAATGACATTATTCTTTTAACTTATTTTATTAAAATCGTGATTCTAATTATTTTTTTATTCTTGAGTTTGACTTATATTGACATTTCATATATTAGATGCATGTTTCCGAGAAAATAGTGACAACGCTAAAATTAATGCACAAGTAGAAGGTTATGTTTACTCTAGAGATCTGTAAATAAAGCATATATACTCTAATTTATAAATTGTGAGTGACTGAACACAGATGCCAACAAATAATTTCAACTAAGATATATCGATATCATTTTAAATTCAAATTTTGTATTAGTTGAAATGTTTTGTACAGAAATTTACAAATCTGCTAATCATTTCAATCTTCTTTTGCTCGCTTTTGCAAATATTCAATATTTATGAGATTAAAGATTTCCAAAAATATTAGTCTGCAAAGAAAAAGAGAGACTAAATACATTATGCTTCACTAGCGTTAATAATGTAAATTGACACCAAGTCTATACCAGATGTTAACAGATATAGCTCAACAAATCAAACAATGTTTCTTAAAGCGTGAGTTCAACTATGTAAAAAGAATATGCATTCCATATCTTACGCAATAAAATGTAGTTTCACAAGGAGTAAGCTGAAGAAATATTTAAGACAAAACACTATAAACTATGCCATAAAAATGGTTAGGAAATTGAATAAAAATTAACAAAATTAAAATTGGTGATTTCATCATTGTAATTTAATACGAGCTAATTATTTTATTGTTGCAAAATGCAGGCCTTGATTTGTAACATTTTCCATGTGATATTATATTTTATGTTCTAGCAACTGACGATGAAAGTGGGTAAATGTGTGTATTTGACCCTTACTTAAATTTAAGTATTATCGTGGTTTAAAAGGAATTTTTGAGTAAAATTTTATTTCTTTTGACAACTAGAACAATCTTTGGATTATTTTATGATTCACTAATCTCAAAGCTTTCCCAATTCTTACAGAAAATTAATAAGCAATAATCTTTACTTGTGTTTTACTTATAAAAAACTGTTACATCACGGAATTTTTTACTCATTACTTCAGTTATATCTAGTTTTAAGTGATCAAAATAAATTGATGGTTATCTTAATATAACAAGATGCAACATATAAAAAAAACTTTTGCTTGAAAAATTAAACATACTAAAATTGTGTAGATTCATATCACTTACATATCTGTATTTGATTATTTATAATGTATATGTCTGCTCTTATTGATAAATTAAAAAAGTTTTAAGGTAAAAAAAAATGCTTTGAAATATGAATTTTATGATTCTTTAAAAATTTTGTGATCCATTTCTAGCAAATCATTTGGCTTCTCCTAGCATGCATCCGATATTTTTGAGAGACATTTGCCTCGGTTAGTTTTCTGAGAATTATTCATTAATAGTTAGGTCTATTTTTGACTCATCAGGGAGCTCCCAATCACCTTACGTCACAGTTATGCTGGCCGAAATCAAAAACATCCATCTCCCAATTTTCAACAATAGCCAAGAGTGAACGTGGGAGATGCTCCTAGGTAAATTAGGGTCCAGTTAATCTGTCATAGTAAGTTTTAATGAAATTAAAAAAATTAATTTTTTATTGGTAGTGTCATGTCTCTTACTCATCACTTTCGATTTCCAGAGCCTTTGATGGGGAGGGTGAGTAGGGAGACGGTTAGCGCCAGAAGCAATCTGTAGAAGCTGCGCTTTCTTTGGAGATTGATACTGACTTTGGTGCGCTACGCAGGCACGAGAATTGTTAGCGAACCCAGATATGACTCCTTTGTAATTTTATTTCTTTGTTAATTAAAAGCGTTTGTTTTCAAAATTTGGAGTCATTAGTTTGTTTCATATAAAAAAAACATATGGATGTTTTTATGATGCTTTGAATTAGCATCCACTGTGGAAATTAATTAAGTGCACTATAATGAATTACGTGCCGAAATGTTGGAATACAGGTAGGCCATTTTGATCAATCTTTCTCTGGCTACTATTAAAAATAAATAGTTTGGTATGTTTTATAAATTTATAGAATATTTAGTTCCAATCTTATTTACCTGGTTTTTCATGTTATGTCAATTAATTTTGTTTATAAGTTTGTAAATGGTGTATTCCATATTACAAAAGCTAGTTTCTTTTTTTCGTGTATTCGAATTTACAGTGTAATATTTTTTATAAGAGAAGTGTGTGTATCTTATTATAAATGTGTATTTCATAATTTTTATGTGGTTTATGTATTTCAATTTACGTAGGAATATGTAAAAAAAATATGTTGTTATAAATTAATGTGTGTAAAATAGAAAGAACAATTATATAAATATTTTTTAATGTTTCACATATATATTTAAAGTAGATTTTATGAAAGGAATATAATTTAGAAAAATTTTGATTTCGTTATTTATAAACGGAAGTACATTATTAGAAATAGGTTTAAATTTAAAGTAATGTGCAATTTATTGATGTGTTTGATTTTTGCTTGCAACGTATCAAACTGATTTATTTGATATTTAAATCGCATATGTTTTTTTTTTCAATGTTAAGGATGTGAAAAAATATTTTCTTAATGTTTAAAATAACTTACGTTATTATCATTATTTGATGTCGTGTATGATTAACTAACTAAGTTTATTGATTTGAAATCGAAAGCTGATAGTTAAAGCTTTTAGTTTGTATTGTTGCTATTACATATAAAATTATATATTGTAGTGCTCTATACTTTGAATTAAAAATATGTATAATTTTATTTTCTGATTTAAAATAGTAGTATCTATATAAGAATATGATTTTATATAATTTATACATTTTTTAATTTACATTTTTGATTAATGATTCAATTTATCTGTACATAAGACATCAGCTTGGTGATAAAAACTTAAAATCGAAAGTTAAAGATTTAATATTAAACTTGTTCTTTTTTAAAAAATAATTGATTTTCCATTTATACACTATTTGTTGTAGTACAATATATTTTTTTTCATTTAATTTTTAAATGTTATTGATATGTTAATGATTGATATCTGTAATACTAAATTTTGCTCTTTGTTGTTTGTGTGTGTGCGTTTCCTCTTTTTTATTGCAGGATAATTTCCGTAGAATGAAAAAGAAAAAAAACTCCGGGGAAGGAAGGAATAATTTCGTCTGTAATGTCTCATACTCAGTACTTTCAATTTCCAGAGCCTTTGATGGGGAGGGTGAGTAGGGAGACGGTTGATGCCAGGAACAGTCTTTAGAAGATGTGTTTTCTTTGGAGATTGATACTGACTTTGGTGTGCTTAACACGCGCGAGAGTTGTTAGTGAACCCAGATATGACTCCTTTGTAATTTCATCACTTTATTAATTAAATGTGTTTTTTTTCAAAATTTGGAGTCATTGCTTTGTTTCATAACAGTAGTTTCTAATATTTGTGCGAAAGAACCAATTTATACATTCGATGAAATCTTTAATTAATATCTGTGAAAAGTTTGTTTTTAGGAACTAATTTACATTTACGATTATATATAATTCTTGAAATAAATAATTCAGAATATTTCTGTTGTAATTTATGAAAAACAATAAAATAATTTAAAAATAATAAAGATTGCTCATGAATATCTTTTGAACAAAAATCAAATATTAAAATGAATTAAATAATAGCACAAACATTAATAAAATAAATAATAACGTAAATATTAATATAGTTAAATTTTTAAGCTTATTTATATAAACTCATCTAATGCATAAATATATAAATATATATTGCCAGAAACTATATAGAAAATGTAGTTGGAATTGGAATTTTAGAAAAAAAAAGCATGAAATATGTATCTAAACATCTAGTTAAGGTTTGAGTTAATAACTTATTAAGAATACTTTATCCAACAACTAACCAAGAAGAATACTTGGTAATTGATTAATCTGTTCTTAAATGACTAATATTCGTTTGAGAGCCACGGATATGAAAGCAAGACGGAAAGCGCATCTCAGCTATTTGTTTATCATATGTATGAATGTGTGTGTGGTATAGAAAATATCTAAGCAAACAATATAGTAGCTAGGATAATGTTATTTCTATTAATTCAGCATTAAAACTCTAATAATTATAGAAAATAGTATAATAATAATGATTCATATCTCAAAATTTTTTATTAGTGTAAGGAATGAAATCTGTTTCAATTAAATAATATAGTCAAATGAGATTTACTCTAAGCAATCTGTAATTTCGAACCAACTGTGATACGGCAGCAATAATCAGTGAGTTTACATCAGTATAATTCAAGTTATTGTTGTAAAATCGTAATTGATTACATGTTTCACTTATTATATAACCACGCTTGCTTTATCCCATGATTCAAGAAGCAAAACTTTACATTTCAAATTGTATTAAAGAGAGAGAGAGAAGGTCAAATTAATATTTAATGCCTTTCAGTGTATTCATGGAATGAGACATTTTGGAAAACATTGATGCAATGGAAGGAATATCTTTACTATAATGCTATTTAACTCAAATATAATCGTAATATAATGCACACAATTTAATTAGTTAAGGATGCCGTTTGCATTTTGATTAATGTTTGTCAACATCCAGCTTTATTGATAAATGATTTATTAGCATATGAAACAAAGTGGTCACCATAGAAATATTTGAAGATAAAAACAAAACTTTGTTTAAAAATTAAACAATTCATTGAGAAAATTAAAGTTTTTATTACTTTAAAAATATTGAAAATGTATTGTCCTATATTGTTTTGTTCAGGGTATTAATAAATATTAATTACCACAGCTATTTCCATTATATGAGTGTAAGAACTCACCAAAAAGACAAATGGTGGAAGCATGGTTCTGGAGTATAAGGCCCCTAACTCAAATCTAGCTTAATCTGAAGAGTAGTAGATTCATGTTGTGGTTTCGACACGTAGATCAGTCAGTAGATACAGACGTTTTCCGAGTCTTCTTTCTCAGATACGAGACTAAAACATGAAAGACCAACGTAATGTTTGGAAGCTATTCAAATGACCTACAAAAGCTTATTAAAATATAATCTAAGCAGAGTCAATCAACGGAAAAGTACTCGTCAAGTTTTAAAATAGCAATATAAGTTTCATTAAGGGATATCATTTTAAAATAAAACATAAATTTATAATTGATTGGAAATACTATTGCTATTAATTAATAGGCTTTATTATTATGGTATTATTAAGAAAATTGCATGAAGATGTTTCGTAATTTAAGTATTTACTTTCTAGAAATGTGTATAATAAGAACATGATATGCGATTAATAAATTTTTAAATAAAGGTTTAAGTTAAACATATAGTAGGTCTTGATTTGTAGTAGAAGAAATGTTTGTTTCACTTTTAAATAAATGTCCATGGTTGAATATGTGAAAATTAAGTTAAGGTAAATGCCATGTTTAATTTACTTTAAAAATTACAAAAATATTAGATCCTACATTAGTTTTTTGAAATAAAAGAGTTAACATTCCAAAGATATGCCTTCGATAAATTAGAAATATTGTAAAGTAATTGAATGATAATTTTATGACGTAATACATTTCAAATATGCAAACATAAATGGTTGAAAAATAAATCACTTGATTAAATGGTAATTTATTTTGATTAAGTTAAAGTTTTTAACGTTATCTGAAAATTTTGTGGTGCATTTAAAATGCTTGAAAAAATCTAAATTATTTTTAAATATCATTATATATAGTAAAATGAAATTTCTACAATACTTAGAAGATATTTCCAATTTTAAAGATTAAAATATTTTTAAGCACTATGAGAAAATGTAATAAAAGACCTAAATATCATATATTTCCTATACGAAATCAGATTAGTATCCTGTTTTTACATTTGATAAGTTACTGGGTTAATATTTTCAGAAAATATATATTGAATAATGAATACCACATCCCCAACAACTCATATTGCGTTTTATGAAATGCGATACTTTATAGTACATCTTTATAAGTACAGAAATTATACACATTCCAATTAATTTAAAAAGTTATAAAAGAAAAAATATTAACTGGCTTGAAGGAAAGCAAAATATTACTTATTTAAAATCATTAACCTCAAATATGTTAAATTTATTCTGCACTATAAAGTATAAAATTATCAGATTAAATTTCAAATTAAAAGTAAGTTTTCTAATTGCATTAAATATATATTTATAGTATTATATAGAAGAAAACTTTCATGTTTTATTATAAAAATCATTTATCAATGAATCAAATGTGAAATCCTCCCAGTTAGCTTTTAATAGTTTATTTATATAATTTCCTTAAATACTAAGTTGATTTCCTTAAGAAGTATGCGATTAGTTTCATTTTCTATTTGAACACAGAAATAGCAAAGTGATTTTCAAGTATTGCATATTTCTTTGGATTTA